>RCUC01171822.1:0-15082 GCA_003697995.1 Taxidea taxus jeffersonii
TGTTAGGAATAATACAGAAAAATCCAATTATTCTTTACCCATTTTTCCCAATGGTTATATCTTGTCAGGTCATTTTGAAGGTAAAAAAATAACAGAAGCATTTCATTTAAAAAATGATTAAAGCCCTGGAGTTAAAGAATTTTCACCATAATCAAAATTACTCAGTGTAATACCTCACATTAACAGAATGAAGCACAAAACCACAAAACATCTCAATTAATGCAGAAAAAGCATTTGATAAATTTAACACTGTTTTATGATAAAAACTCATAACAAATTAGGAATAAAAAGCATATACCTCAACATAATACAGACCATATATGAAAAGCCCACAGGTAACATCTACATAAGTATAGGAAACTCCAAAGATTACATTAAAAAATACTATTAAAAACTAATAAAGTTAGAAAAGTTGTACAATTCTCACCTAAACCAGGAGATGAAAGATTACACATTGAACACTATAAAATATTGTTTTATGAAATTTTAAAATATACAAATAAATGGAAAGACATTTCATGTTCATGGATTGAAAGACAATATTGGTAAGATGTCCATCCTACCCAAAGCAATCTACAGATTCAGTGTAATCAAAATCCCAATGTTATTTTTGCAGGAAAAGAAAAATCTATCCAAGGGTTCGTATAGAATCTTAAGGGACCCAGAATAGCCAAAACAACTTTGAAAAAGAACAAAGTGGGAGGGCTCACATTTTCTGATTTCAAATTATATTGTAAAGCTACAATAATCAAAACATTGTGGTACTGGTATAAAGACAAACACTGGCATAGAATAGAATAAGAATGGAGAACAGAGAATAGAATAGAGAGTCCATAAATAAACCCTCATGTATATGATCAAATGATTTTTTAAAATATTTTATTTATTTGAGAGAGAGAAGGATAGAAAGAATGGGGGGCACAGGGAAAGAGAGAGAAAAGCAGACTCCCTGCTGGGTGTGCAGCCCCATCCCAGGACCCCGAGATCATGACCTATGCAGAAACCAAGAGTTGGATGCATAACTGACTGAGCGACCCAGGCACCCCGATCAAATGATTTTTTTAAAGATTTTATTTATTTATTTGACAAAGAGATCACCAGTAGGCAGAGAGGCAGGCAGAGAGAGAGGGAAGCAGGCTCCCTTCTGAGCAGAGAGCCCAATGCCTGGCTCGATCCCAGGACCCTGAGATCATGACCTGAGCCGAATGCAGAGGCTTAACCCACTGAGCCACCCATCATTGATCAAATGATTTTTAACAAAAGTGCTGAGACCATTCAATGGGGAAAAGACAGTCTCTTTAATAAGGATTGAGGAAATTAAGTATCCACATGCAAAAAATGAAGTTAGACCCTTATCTCACTTTCTACAAGAATTAAATTGAAATGGATTAAGGACATAAAAGAAAGACCTCAAATGATGAAACACTCAAAAGAAAATATAGGGGAAATAATTCATGACATTGGATCTGGCAATGGTTTCCTGAAAATGACACAAACTATGGAAGCAAAAATACACAAATGACACTACATCAAACTTAAAAACTGCCATCAAGACTCAAAATGGATAAAGGACCTTAATGTGAGAAAGGAATCCGTCAAAATCCTTGAGGAGAACACAGGCAGCAACCTCTTCGACCTCAGCTGCAGCAACTTCTTCCTAGGAACAACGCCAAACGTAAGGGAAGCAAGGGAAAAAATGAAGTATTGGGACTTCATAAAGATCAAAAGCTTTTGCACAGCAAAGGAAACAGTCAACAAAACCAAAAGACAACTGACAGAATGGGAGAAGATATTTGCAAACGACATATCAGATAAAGGGCTAGTATCCAAAATCTATAAAGAGCTTAGCAAACTCAACACCCAAAGAACAAATAATCCAATCAAGAAATGGGCAGAGGACATGAACAGACATTTCTGCAAAGAAGACATCCAGATGTCCAACAGACACATGAAAAAAGTGCTCTACATCACTGGGCATCAGGGAAATACAAATCAAAACCACAATGAGATACCACCTCACACCAGTCAGAATGGCTAAAATGAACAAGTCAGGAAATGACAGATGCTGGCGAGGATGTGGAGAAAGGGGAACCCTCCTACACTGTTGGTGGGAATGCAAGCTGGTGCAACCACTCTGGAAAACAGCATGGAGGTTCCTCCAAAAATTGAAAATAGAGCTACATTATGACCCAGCAGTTGCACTACTGGGTATTTACCCTAAAGATACAAACGTAGTGATCCAAAGGGGCATGTGCACCTGAATGTTTATAGCAGCAATGTCCACAATAGCCAAGTTATGGAAAGAACCTAGATGTCCATCAACAGATGAATGGATAAAGAAGAGGTGGTATATATATACAATGGAATACTATGCAGCCATCAAAAGAAATGAAATCTTGCCATTTGTGATGACATGGATGGAACTAGAGCGTATTATGCTTAGCGAAATAAGTCAATCGGAGAAAGACAACTATCATATGATCTCCCTGATATGAGGAAGTGGAGATGCAACGAGGGTGGGGGTTAAGGGGGTAGGAAAAGAATAAATGAAACAAGATGGGATTGGGAGGGAGACAAACCAAAAGAGACTCTTAATGTCATAAAACAAACTGAGGGGGGTAGGGGGTAGGGGTGTTGGGAGAGGGTGGTGGGGTTACATTATATGTTTAAATAAAAATTTAAAAAATTAAAAGAAAACTTGCATCAAAGGATACAATCAACTAAGTGAAAATGCAACCTATAGATGGGGAGAAAATATTTGCAAATTATATATCTGATAAGGGTTAACATCCAGAATATATAAAGAACTACATGTCAACAACAAAAAATCAAATAACTCAATTTTAAAAAAACTAAAGAACTTGAATAAACATTTCTCCAAAGATGATACACAAATGGCCAACAAACATACATGATGCTCATCATCACTTATTAAAAGAGGAAAGCAAATAAAAGCCTCAATGAATATCACTTCACATGCATTAGCATGACTGCTACAAAGTAACCAGAAAATAAAACAAAACAAAAGTTATTGGCAACAAACAGTATCAGTGATGATGTAGAGAAATTGCAATCCTTCTACATTGTTAGTGCAAATGTAAAACGGTATAACCATATGAAAAACAGTTTGGAGTCTCCTCTAAAAATTATTTAAATTACCTTATGGTTCACCAATCCCACTTCTGGGTATATACCCAAAAGAAATTTTTTTTTTGAAATTTTATTTACTCATTTGACAGAGATCACAAGTAGGCAGAGAGGCAGGCAGAGAGAGAGAGAGGAAGGGAAGCAGGCTCCCCGCTGAGCAGGGAGCCCGATTCATGGCTTGATCCCAGGACCCTAGGATCATGACCTGAGCTGAAGGCAAAGGCTTTATCCCACTGAGCCACCTAGGCACTCTGACCCAAAAGAATTTAAAGCAGAGTCTTAAAGAAATATTTGTACACCCATCATTGTGGAATTATTCACAATAGCGAAGAGGTGGAAGCAACAAATCTGTCTATCATTAGATGAAGAAATAAAGAAAATATGGATATACCTATAATGAATTTTATGCAGCCTTAACAAAGAAGGAAATGTCCAATGACATGACAATGACATGTGATGGGTGGAGGTACATGGGTAAACATCAAGGAAATTATACTAAGTGAAATTATACCAAGGAAATTATGCTGATCGACTAAGCCAGTCACAGAAAGACATGATGTACTCATATGAAATAACTAAAGTAGTCAAAATCATAGAAAAAGAAATTAGAAATGTGGTTGCCAAAGGTTGAAGGGATGATGGAGGAAGAATTAGTGTTCGATGGGTCACATTTTCAGTTTTACAAGATGAAAAAGTTCTAGAGATCTGGTGTACAACAGTATGACTATGTTTAGCACAGCTGAGCCATATACCTAAAAATGGTTAAGATGGTAAATTTAATGTGACTTTTTTTTTTAACCACAGTAAAAAAAAAAAAAAAAAAAAAAATGGTTGTTAGGACACATTCCTCCTCTTCTCATCAGTTTCCGAAGTTCAAAAGCAGAGCTTTGCTCAGTGAGTTAATCAATGAAATCTTCCGTTTTACAGAAAACATTGGTGATGACAAAAATGAGAGCACTTAATACCACCAAAATTTCACACTCCTGGCCATCTGCTCTTCAGAGTGAGGGAATCTTGAAGACAAATTAACATGTGGCATATGAAAGAAAGGCAGAGAAGTTGGGACTCTGCCCAGACCTTCAAAGACCAGCACTATCCATTTGGTTTGAAAGCAGTTTTCTTACATATGGGCGGGTCCTTTGCATTCCCCGCCAAGCTATTTCTTTATATAAACACTCTCCTGTAGTCCAGTTCGTCCCATGATCTTCTGTTATAATCATTCAGCTTCAAGCAGGGCTATCCACACGCCCGGTTAATTGCATCTCTGATCATACTCCTTCAGATCCGGCTTTCACACCCAAATTAGCCTTCCTATGTGGGGTATGGGATAGGGTCGAACAAGCGATAAAATGCAAATCTTGGCAGAGCCCTAGAAGTGGACCTCTTTTGTCAGGAAACCTTTAGGCAAACAACCAAGGGCAACCTTGACTTTTTTTTTTTTTTTTTTTAATTTGACAGAGATCACAAGTAGGCAGAGAGGCAGAGGGAGAGAGAGGGGGAAGCAGGTTCCCTATTGAGCAGAGACCCCGATGCAGGGCTCGATCCCAGGACTCTGAGATCATGACCTGAGCGGAAGGCAGAGGCTTTTTTTTTTTTTTTAAGATTTTATTTATTTACTTGACAGAGATCACAAGTAGACAGAGAGGCAGGCAGAGAGAGGAAGGGAAGCAGGCCCCCCGCCGAGCAGAGAGCCCGATGCGGGGCTCCATCCCAGGACCCCGGACCACGACCCGAGCTGAAGGCAGAGGCTTTAACCCACTGAGCCACCCAGGCGCCCCCACCTTGGCATTTTTAAATAGACCCGTAGCTGTAGGGGCAGCGGCAGCAGCGGGGGGCACCTGGGAACTTGTCAGAAATGCAGATTCTCCAGCCCCACCCAGACCTACTGAATCAAAACCCCCAGGGATGGGTTTCAAAACCCTCCAGGTGGTTCTGATGCCAGCTGAAATTTGGGAGCCACTGCTCCAGATTGTCTACCTCAAGGTGACCAGGCCAAATCTGCTCCATTTCACAGCGAATGTGGAAAAAGTGACAGCAGGGGGCAGTGTTTGACTATTTCTGCCTTTTTTCATTAACTTGTACTCACCATAGTCAGAACCAAGTTGCCTAGCCTGAGTATTTAGCTCACTTAGTAAAAAATAAATTTTATGGTTATTTTTCTTTCCAAAAAGAAGACAAAACTATTTCCTTGAAAATACAGAACCAAAATCTAAAAATAAAATAGGTGTTTGTTTTTTTTATAATTGTTTTTGTTGTTGTTTTTTGTTTTTTCCTTTTGGGAACTTAAGGAGATTATACTTGGCGGAACATTTTAAATTGTATTACATCAAGATACAGATGTGGCTGTGCTGGAAACTCTTAAGTATATTCTCATAAGTCAACAGAAGGTTCATCCCTGCTCCTCAGCAACCGTATACTGTTTTGTTTTGTTTTCTATTCTATGCAGCCATGACTTTGGCCTGTCCAATCTACATATATGGCCCTGGTGTGAACAGTGAGCTTTAGGCTAGTTTATATTTTGAAAAGGGCTCACTGCAGTACAAGCCAGAGTTTTAATCATAGCAAATGGGATAAAGTTGGAAAAGAGTTATCGCTGCCTTAAAAGATGACGTGACAGGGGCGCCTGGGTGGCTCAGTGGGTTAAGCCTCTGCCTTCGGCTCAGGTCGTGGTCCCAGGATCCTGGGGTCCAGCCCCGCATCGGGCTCTCTGCTCGGCAGGGAGCCTGCTTCCTCCTCTCTCTCTGCCTACTTGTGATCTCTGTCTGTCAAATAACAGAAGACTATCTCTCTGTTTAAAAAAAAAAAAAAAAGATGACGTGACATATATGTGAATTCATGGCTAGAGAGTCAGGCTTTTCCAAGGGAAATGATTTGTTTTCTCATTACAGGATCCAACACTGGCCACTTTCTGATCACCAGTGGCTACAGGAATTCAGCCCTGATTTGCCTGGAGCCTTCTAAAGCCTGCCCTCTCAGCGACCCTTCCTAGATCACAGCGATTCTGGCCCACCGCATGGGGCTTGCTCACAAGAAGGTGCACAGAGAAGGTGTTGAGGTCTAGCTGTGGCTAGTCCCATTCACCACACCCTGGAAGCACAAACGTTTTTTTCTTTTAACACTATTGTACCCTGAAGGGGTTCGCTTGATAAATGGCCCTTTGAATGGTGTGTGTGAGAGCATGCAATGCCTTCTCCAGACAAAAGGCTGCTGCCAATGATGGTAAGCATGGTCAGAGCTACTGCTTGCTGCGTGTTACTGAAGCTTAGTTTTCTGATGTTCTTTAATCTGGAACATACATTTGTTCCTGTCAGCAATCATAAGCTATGACGGCAGGATTCAATACACGGAAGATGAGGCTTGATCTCCTCTACCAGCGACCTGTTAGCTAGATCTTCCCGATGCCATATTACATTGACCACTGTGCTGCGGGGGTGGGGGTCGGGGGAGAAATACATCAGTGCCTCTCCAGGTCAGGATCCCATCTTGTCTTGAGATCACGTTTCATTGTTCCCCAAGCCAAGAACGAATGGGGTCTGATCCCCTGCCAGATAATGTGATTCTGGGACATAGATCGGGATTACTGAAGATAAAGTGGCCTGGCCATGAGGCATACTGTAAGAACACATGTGCTTATCGGATTGCATCCCGTGTCTGTGGTGGCGGCCCTCCTGCCAAGTCGGAGCGCCACTAAGCTCATCCCTCCCCTCCGCTCCCACGCGAGTCACAGTTTACTTTCACTCCAAAAGCAAAACATAACAGTGAGAGAGGCCCAGTCCCGCTCAAGATCTGTCAAGTTCGTGTGGCGACAGAGGCTGCCTTCCAGCTGGGGCAGCACCCCAATAATGCCAAGAGGCTCCTTTGGCACCCTCCCGGGAGCAAGCTGTTTCTTCCTGAATGAATCACTGATTCTCTGGGTTCTTTGTGCTGCACTGTTGCTTACATCGCAAAGGCACCCAAGCTGCAAATCCTCACTTTGGTTCAAGCACCTAAAAGCAGGTTTTTAGCCTCTGCGTTTCTCACTCCCTATGTGGTAACAGCTGAGCTCTGAACCAGGGACCGAGCAGGGCCCTATCTTTGAAAGAAACATGGAAGTCAAAGGCAGAATAGTAGTTGAAGACATCAAGTGGCTTTTTTTATGTACCTGATAAAAACATATTTCAGTTGGGACGCCTGGGTGGCTCATTCGGTTAAGCATCTGCCTTTGGCTCAAGTCATGATCCCAAGTCCCATGTTCAGCTCCCTGCTCAGCAGAGAGTCTACTTCTCTCTTTTCCTCTGTCTCCTCCCCCACTGCTCATGTTCTGTCTCTGTCTGTCTCTCTCTCTCAAACAAATAAAAATTAAAAAAAAAATAAAATTAAATAAAAAAATATTTAAGTCAACCACTTTTTGAATGGAGTTACATGTCTGGACCCCCAAGGAGGAAGTCATGAGCCTAGAAGCATTTCAACATCCGTGATGGAAAGCCACTGGGTTATAAGTGAAAAATAAAGGAGGTAGAAGTGGTTCTTTTGTAGTTATATTCTTGCATTTACAACCTCCCTTATACAAAGGGTGGGGGAGAATCTCCTGGTTTCTTAAGGCATAAGGGACAGACCATCTCTACCAAAGACGTCTGGAGTGCTTGCTACATATGTATTCCCAGCTCCACCAAAGATCAGAATTACTGAGTTTGGGGCCTCAGGAATCTGAGCTATTTTAATGATATTTCCTGATACTCTTTTTGGACACTGAAATTTGAGAACCATTTATCCAGCATCTTAAGGGACTTTCAGATTTCTAATAATGATAGAATCCTCTAAAGAGTTAGCATGCAGTGCTGTGGGCTCCAGCGGTGCCTTTGACTAATCCCCCTTGTAGAACTGCCCAAAGCTAGGTGCTTGTTCTTACTATGTGCATATCATCCCCCACCATGCAGATCTCTCAAGGGCAATAATCAGGCCTTGCACTCCTCCATTTTCAGCAGTGGCAATGACCCTGGTGCTCTAAGTAAACAAGACAGTCACGAAAGACTATACATAAGATGCAAAATAAAAAAAGGCAGAGCAAGTATTTGCATTTATTGAATTATATTTAAAGGTACATCCCACTGGGATTCAGTCAAGATAAGTCTTCCCTGACTGTCTAATTTCTTGAAGGGACAGGACATGGCAAGGTTGGGGAGAAGGCTTCACTGGTCATTGGCAAAATTCTTTTAAGAGGATGGAGCTTAGGAACTGAGTTGAAACCTGGGGTGACCCCAAAGAGATCCTAGTGCTCGATAAGGTCCTGGCATACACTGGGTGGGTGGTCAATAAATATTTGTGGCATGGAAATGAACATTGTGATTACAGCGCTTCTCCCATTGCTCTGATTCACAGCCTCCTCTACTTCCTGTCCCATGATTTTATTCTCCCTTCCCTACGTATCTGCCCTGTCGAGCAGAGTCTACTAAATAGTAATAATACTTTATTTGAAAACATCCAGCGGTCTCAATGAAGAGGAGTGGTCTTGCTGAATTCCATCAGACATTATTTGCTGCCATTTGGACAACTTCAAGCATTAGATCCAAGGAGAAACTCTAAGGTGATTAAAGTTTGGCAGCAATCAAAATGCCCTAGCCTCTAGGAAGTGTGTCCTGAGTGTCTTCGTCATTTCGTCTTTCTACTCATGAAAACTGCCTTAAACATGTTCCTTGGAAAAGAGTATTTCACACGTATTATTTTTTTAAAATATTTTATTTATTTATTTGTCAGACAGAGAGCAGGAGCGAGCACAGGCAGACAGAGAGACAGGCAGAGGCAGAGGGAGAAGCAGGCTCCCCGCTGAGCCAGGAGCCCGATGTGGGACTCGATCCCAGGATGCTGGGATCATGACCTGAGCCGAAGGCAGCCACCCAACCAACTGAGCCACCCAGGCGTCCCTCACACGTATTATTACACGCAGGTCTAATGCCTCCCTCTAGAATGAAATCTCAGTGAAGACAGGAACTAAAAATATACTTAACACTCCTTATAGGCACAAAGAGGTTCCAGAGCTTCGGCAGCTTGCTGGCAGTTCATAAATACCGTCATAGCAGAATGAATGGCTGCCGGGATCCTGGCAAAAACAAGGAGCCACAAAAAAGGACTCAAGCCAAGAAGGGGCTGCTGGGTGGTAAGGGGGACGCCTGAGGGAGAAACGAATGGTAAGTTCTTGCTCAAAAAAGAGATTCCGAGCCAAATGCTTACTTACTCCCAAGGACTAGCCTGACTCTGGACATGCTGTTGTCGGTTGGGGAGCCAGGAGGGAGGAGGAAAGAGAAAGAAAGAAAGAGAAAAAAAAAAAAAAAAAAAAAGCAAAATTCGAAATGGAAGCAAACAGACTTGAAGTAAAAGTATTTGCACACATTCATCTAGCCTCTCAGCCTCTCCACTGTGCCTGCTGTCGGTGAATGACCCCCTCCCATCCTTCCCATTGGGAAACAGGTGTCTCCTGCCAATTAGGCTTTAAAAATCAACAGGGGCTTCTTGAGAGAATGATGACAAGTCTAATTGCAAGGAGCAGCTGTAGAGCCCTTGGCTGCACTGGGGCGGAGTCTATTAATCCCCGTTTTACTGGGTGCCTGGCACAGAGCTGGGGTCAGCTCCCCTGTCACAGGGTTGAGGCTATAAAATGTAGGGCGAGTATTTAATGGCCTGAGCTCAGCAGGAGGGATTAGAGCTCTCTGCGCTGATACTATGAGTCCAGCGTGTAAAAGTCAAGTGGACCCAAAGACACTGTCAGTGAGCGGCGTCAGCTCAGAGGGCTGCCACCACGGGAGAACATGCCTGGCATGTTTACCCAAAGCGGTGGGACTCATTCAGTCTCACCATGTTTACTGTCAGGACCCACCCCTCATCCAAGCTAAGAACCTGGAGGTTCTCAGAAGCTTGGTCTCGGTGTGGTTCCTGACCAGAGGCGGTGTGGTCCGCCTCCGCAATGTGCTTAGATTATATAAGCCCTCATTGGAAGAAACCAAGGGAAGTCTGCTAGCATAGTACCTTGTAGGTATGAGACTGGCAAAGCCAAGCCACCAATAAGCAAACGAAAAAGCAGTGCGTGTCTGAAGGGCCCATGTAAACACATTTTTAAAATAAATTAAAATTATTAACTTGAAAGAGCTTTCTAAGATTTCCTAGCAGGGGAGCATCCTTAGATTCTCCAGGGCCCTTCTCTGGGTGTGTTTTCCAGACAGGACGTATGTGGACACAGGCTCATATGCACATGCTTATAGGCTCAGACGTCACCTCTTAGGGAAGTCCTTCTCTGTGCTTCCTCAACACATTCTTCAGGCCTGTACACCAGCTCTCCTTTGAAAGTGACTTTATACTCTATGTGAGTACGCATTCATTAGTATAGCGCAAACTTCTTTTTAGGGGAGGTTGTGTTTTCATTGTCTTTGTATCCTTATCATCTAGCCTCGTGCCTCCCCTGTAGTAAGAGCTCCATAAATGTTTCTTTAAACTCCCACCTCCCAAACGAGGAGGTGCGGAATCTATCTGCCAAAACATTGCTAGCAATTGCCAAGGCAAACATTCTGCAATCGTGCCGTTCTGTTGCCATCTAAGAAGTCATTCCTTTAAAATGCCAGCTAAGACAGGAAAGTCCAAGAAACATTCCTCCGGAAACACATGCAAACATTCATTCTGGAATGCCTTGGCATTCTCTTATAAGAATAGCTCAGTGAGAGTCCAGCAGAGAGAAAAATGAAACCAGAGAATAACATTTGCTCACAGAAACTTATAAACCTTAACATAGGCAGTGCTGGGAGGTCAAGGTCAAGTGCACTAACAGGATGCAGAGTTTTCAGTAGGGAAATTCTGCAAGTCCTATAAACACATTAAAGTTTGCAGTATAAACTAGCCCATATAGCAATGAAATCCTTTTTAACTAACATTTCCTAGAATCTTACTCAATACTACCTTTTGTTCTGACTAATAGAACCCAAAGAGCAACACAATTTTGCCATTGTCTTAAGCTGCTTCTGGAAGGGGAGTGAAGTACTATACCATGAGCATGAATGCATTGAACTCTAGGCTCTACTAACAGAATGGATTGTAACACAGAGAAGTGGTCTCAGTCTGAGCGGGATTTTATCAACCTGAGATACAGGATATAATCATGTTCAGAAGACAAAAGGGGTTTTAAGAAGAGGAATTAATTAGTATGAGCAATGAGAGTACAAGGTGTGTAAGAACAGTAAATGAGATCCATGTGAAACCCAGGATGAGAATGGGCTGAGAGGAGGGGAAATGGAGTGGTGTTGATGCCCCAGCGTTAGGCTACAGAAGTCTCCCTTTGGTCTCCCAAGAGATCCTAGAGTATAGCAAAGAGTCTGCTCTTTGAAAGAGCAGAGAGACAAGCTGAGTTCTCCTCTTTATTACCCCCAGTAGGCTGGCTCACAGGAGATGAATTAGAATGGTGGGAAGCAGTCAGATGATTAATGCTATTAATCATCTTGGCAAAAAGGAGTTGAAATCTTCAGTTAGGGGTGGGGCCAAAGGGATGAGGTGAGGACAGAGATTTAAAGAACATTTCAGAAATGGATAAGACCAGAGAGGGAAGGCAGAGCAGGGGGTCAATACAAAGCCCAAGGTTTGTAGTTTGGGGAACAAGGTAGATGGTTGTGGCATAAACAAAGATAGAGAATCCAAGCTGAATTATGGGAAGATTAAATGCAGAATTTGTAAGTAAAGACAAACTTGTAAAGAAGCAGAGAGAATTTACATAGGGGTCTGAATCAATACTTAATAAAGCATGTTTCATAAAGATGTTCTTACATAATGAGTTAGTATGTAGGAAAACAAGTCTGCATGAACTGATACGTACATTTAAAGATTCATCTTACAATCTCAAATAATGTGTATATAGTGTAGAAAATTAAAGAGGTCAATACATTAGATCCCCAAAACACAAAATTGAATTAATTGTTTGCTTAAGTAAGGGAGAATTTATCTAGTCTTACTGAGCAAAGAAAGATCTTACAAAGGGTTTGGGGAAGAACATGGTTTGGGTGGTGGTGGTGGTCACCAAGGCATGGCCACAGTCTTGGAAGCAGGATTTTGTGTTGGTGACAGAGGCAGGAGTGGGTAGATTTCAGCCTTACAAGCTTGTTTACTAGTGTGTGTATGACACCCAATGACTGACTGGCCTTGAAAATGTAAGGCTGCCACTGATTGGTTGGTTTTCAGACATATGTTCCTGGAAAAATCAGCTTTAACTAATTAGGCAAGTTGAAAATCAGCTTTGGTGTTTGCTTGTGTTTGCCTTTTAACCGAAATTTATTGATTAAACAGGTTAAAAACTAGTTTCTCTGCTTTACTGGTTAGCAAAGCTCTAGAACTCTCAAGCTCCTCTTTTCATTTTTCTTTAATTATTCTCAATAGGTAGGAAACTAATGCAGTAAGGGCCAAATCATCCATTTCACTGCATTGCTATTCTGAAAATCTAAAAGTAAAAAAGCATCTCCATTTTCGAACTTCTCATAACAATAGCAGAATACTACAACAATTTCCAATATTGCCAAGTATTTTGAATTTGTGTGATCTTAACAATGAATCTTCCCCAATTTGGCTAATACCTAAGAGATCTTTTCATCTCGCTTATTTTCATGGTGTGATGCATTGTCTCTCATTCTGTGAAGAAGATTTCAAATCCAGTACTGAATTGAGATGGCTGAAATCCAGAATGGTTCCTTACTGAACTTAGGGACTATGAATGTGTGCTGTGGCTTTTCTTTTGTAAATTATTGGTCGTGTCTGTCAAACTGTTTAGATACTTTGAATTCTAAGTAATTTTTGGTAAGGCACCATTTGGTTCCCTTACAGCTGATGTCTGGGGCTATCTGTATTTCAGCTGTGGTGCTAGTCCTGACAGGCTGACAGAATGCTTGCTAGGTGGTTGTCTAAGCAGATGTCTTAGTACATATGCCTTCTCTGCACCGAATCAACAGAAGGCCTGCATTTTTTGGAATCCACTACATTGTTTATATTGTGATGTAAGATTTGGAAGCTGTTTTAATTTTTTGTTTAGAGCAGCTGAAAAGGGGTTCTGCTTCAAAAATTATTAAAATGAAGATAGCATTCAACTCCAAATACCATGCCATAGAGCCCCCATTATAGCACTTATCCCAGGCAACATAGTTGTCTGTGTGGCTAACCGCATCCTTCCCCAATCTACGAACACCCTGAGGGATCAGGCCTCCTTCCTTTGCTATTTTGGCCCAGTGCCTACTGGAGGGCTTGACACATAATAGGTACTCAGTAAGTTTTCACTGAATAAATAAATCAGTAAATTTTAATGTCAGATGCCAAAATATTTCTTAAACACAGAGGTAACATATTCATTTTATTATGCTCATTTCTAAGTTCCATTCAACTATAAATACTCAGAATCCCCAAATAGGAAGAAATGTTGGAACCAATAATTTCCAATCCTCTTATTTTACTTTATAAGGGTTCCTGAAAAACAGAGTAGAGAATAAAATACTTTTTGGTGAAACTTGAGGGGATTATGACAAGTGAAATAAGTCAGACAGAGAAAGACAAACACTATAAATTCACTTATATGTGAAATCTAAAGTAAAACCAACAAAAACCCGAAATCACAGTTACAGAGAACAGAAAATTGGTGGTTGCCAGAGGCAAGGAGTGAGGGGTGGGCAAAACGGGTGAAAGTGGTCAAAAGATACAAATTTCCAGGTATGAAATTACAAGTCCTGGGGATGTAATGTACAGCATAATGACTATAGTTAACAATACTGTCTTGAAAATTTAAAAGTTGCTAAGAGAGTAGGTCTTAAAAGTTCTTATCACAGGAAAAAATATTGTAACTCTGTGGTGCTGAACGTTAACTAGAATTATTGTCGTGATTATTTTACAATACATACAAATCACAAATCATTACCCTGTGCACCTGAAACTAACATAATACTATATATCAATGATCTCAATAAAAAAGAACTAGGGGCACCTGGGTGACTCAGTCGGTCAAGCTCCTGACTCTTGATTTTGGCTCAGGTCATGATCTCTGGGTTGTGACAACAAGTCCTGTATTGGGCTCTGCACTGGGCGTGGAGCCTGCTTAAGATTCTCTCCCTCTGCCCCTTCCCATAGTTCCCTCTCTCTCTCTAAAAAGCAAAAACACCTAAAAACCAAGATGAGGAAATAGGTCTCTTGATTCTTAATCCAGTGCTTTTCCTATCATCCAATACTGGTTTTTCTAAACATACACTTTTAAATTTTTCTTATCAGTCCAAAACAGTTTCTAAACACTTTTATATCAACTACATTAGACTATTTTACTTTCTTATTTTCACTAAAATCAGATTGAGAGTGTAGAGTTCTTGTAATCAGTTCTTTGCCAATACTAAACCACTAAGACATTTTCACAATGATTTTCACTTCCTTTTCAAGCTACTACCCTCAGCTTCTTCTTATGTAGATATCACAGAAAAAAAATATCTCCAAAGAAAGACAAAGGGAAGAAGAAGACAAAAGATAAATCTAATTTAAACTAGATTTCAGGCCTGATTAAATGTCAAAATATCTGGTGAACCCTTGGTCTGATATGCAACCATCTGGTTTTCCTTGACTAGTTACAATCTTGTGTGTTCAAGTCATTCATTCCTTTCTTATTCAGGCCTTTCTTATTCTTGACCTTAGAGAACTCACTTCTTGAGGGGCAAAGAAAGGGAGCATACCTTGAGTGAGAAGGAAATAAGCTAGAATACACTGACATACATGGCTTTTGTGAGGTCGTTTGTGAACTGAACCACACTTTATAGAAACTGAAGTTTCTGGGGCACCTGGGTGGCTCAGTGGGTTAAGCCTCTGCCTTGGGCTCAGGTCATGGTCTCAGGGTCCTGGGTTGGAGCCCTGCGTCATCCTCGGGGTCTAGGCTCAGCGGAAAGCCTGCTTCCTCCTCCCCCTCTGCCTG
>RCUC01171823.1:0-15089 GCA_003697995.1 Taxidea taxus jeffersonii
TGTTAGGAATAATACAGAAAAATCCAATTATTCTTTACCCATTTTTCCCAATGGTTATATCTTGTCAGGTCATTTTGAAGGTAAAAAAATAACAGAAGCATTTCATTTAAAAAATGATTAAAGCCCCGGAGTTAAAGAATTTTCACCATAATCAAAATTACTCAGTGTAATACCTCACATTAACAGAATGAAGCACAAAACCACAAAACATCTCAATTAATGCAGAAAAAGCATTTGATAAATTTAACACTGTTTTATGATAAAAACTCATAACAAATTAGGAATAAAAAGCATATACCTCAACATAATACAGACCATATATGAAAAGCCCACAGGTAACATCTACATAAGTATAGGAAACTCCAAAGATTACATTAAAAAAATACTATTAAAAACTAATAAAGTTAGAAAAGTTGTACAATTCTCACCTAAACCAGGAGATGAAAGATTACACATTGAACACTATAAAATATTGTTTTATGAAATTTTAAAATATACAAATAAATGGAAAGACATTTCATGTTCATGGATTGAAAGACAATATTGGTAAGATGTCCATCCTACCCAAAGCAATCTACAGATTCAGTGTAATCAAAATCCCAATGTTATTTTTGCAGGAAAAGAAAAATCTATCCAAGGGTTCGTATAGAATCTTAAGGGACCCAGAATAGCCAAAACAACTTTGAAAAAGAACAAAGTGGGAGGGCTCACATTTTCTGATTTCAAATTATATTGTAAAGCTACAATAATCAAAACATTGTGGTACTGGTATAAAGACAAACACTGGCATAGAATAGAATAAGAATGGAGAACAGAGAATAGAATAGAGAGTCCATAAATAAACCCTCATGTATATGATCAAATGATTTTTTAAAATATTTTATTTATTTGAGAGAGAGAAGGATAGAAAGAATGGGGGGCACAGGGAAAGAGAGAGAAAAGCAGACTCCCTGCTGGGTGTGCAGCCCCATCCCAGGACCCCGAGATCATGACCTATGCAGAAACCAAGAGTTGGATGCATAACTGACTGAGCGACCCAGGCACCCCGATCAAATGATTTTTTTAAAGATTTTATTTATTTATTTGACAAAGAGATCACCAGTAGGCAGAGAGGCAGGCAGAGAGAGAGGGAAGCAGGCTCCCTTCTGAGCAGAGAGCCCAATGCCTGGCTTGATCCCAGGACCCTGAGATCATGACCTGAGCCGAATGCAGAGGCTTAACCCACTGAGCCACCCATCATTGATCAAATGATTTTTAACAAAAGTGCTGAGACCATTCAATGGGGAAAAGACAGTCTCTTTAATAAGGATTGAGGAAATTAAGTATCCACATGCAAAAAATGAAGTTAGACCCTTATCTCACTTTCTACAATAATTAAATTGAAATGGATTAAGGACATAAAAGAAAGACCTCAAATGATGAAACACTCAAAAGAAAATATAGGGGAAATAATTCATGACATTGGATCTGGCAATGGTTTCCTGAAAATGATACAAACTATGGAAGCAAAAATACACAAATGACACTAGATCAAACTTAAAAACTGCCATCAAGACTCAAAATGGATAAAGGACCTCAATGTGAGAAAGGAATCCGTCAAAATCCTTGAGGAGAACACAGGCAGCAACCTCTTCGACCTCAGCTGCAGCAACTTCTTCCTAGGAACAACGCCAAACGTAAGGGAAGCAAGGGAAAAAATGAATTATTGGGACTTCATCAAGATCAAAAGCTTTTGCACAGCAAAGGAAACAGTCAACAAAACCAAAAGACAACTGACAGAATGGGAGAAGATATTTGCAAACGACATATCAGATAAAGGGCTAGTATCCAAAATCTATAAAGAGCTTAGCAAACTCAACACCCAAAGAACAAATAATCCAATCAAGAAATGGGCAGAGGACATGAACAGACATTTCTGCAAAGAAGACATCCAGATGTCCAACAGACACATGAAAAAGTGCTCTACATCACTGGGCATCAGGGAAATACAAATCAAAACCACAATGAGATACCACCTCACACCAGTCAGAATGGCTAAAATGAACAAGTCAGGAAATGACAGATGCTGGCGAGGATGTGGAGAAAGGGGAACCCTCCTACACTGTTGGTGGGAATGCAAGCTGGTGCAACCACTCTGGAAAACAGCATGGAGGTTCCTCCAAAAATTGAAAATAGAGCTACATTATGACCCAGCAGTTGCACTACTGGGTATTTACCCTAAAGATACAAACGTAGTGATCCAAAGGGGCATGTGCACCTGAATGTTTATAGCAGCAATGTCCACAATAGCCAAGTTATGGAAAGAACCTAGATGTCCATCAACAGATGAATGGATAAAGAAGAGGTGGTATATATATACAATGGAATACTATGCAGCCATCAAAAGAAATGAAATCTTGCCATTTGTGATGACATGGATGGAACTAGAGCGTATTATGCTTAGCGAAATAAGTCAATCGGAGAAAGACAACTATCATATGATCTCCCTGATATGAGGAAGTGGAGATGCAACGAGGGTGGGGGTTAAGGGGGTAGGAAAAGAATAAATGAAACAAGATGGGATTGGGAGGGAGACAAACCAAAAGAGACTCTTAATGTCATAAAACAAACTGAGGGGGGTAGGGGGTAGGGGTGTTGGGAGAGGGTGGTGGGGTTACATTATATGTTTAAATAAAAATTTAAAAAATTAAAAGAAAACTTGCATCAAAGGATACAATCAACTAAGTGAAAATGCAACCTATAGATGGGGAGAAAATATTTGCAAATTATATATCTGATAAGGGTTAACATCCAGAATATATAAAGAACTACATGTCAACAACAAAAAATCAAATAACTCAATTTTAAAAAAAACTAAAGAACTTGAATAAACATTTCTCCAAAGATGATACACAAATGGCCAACAAACATACATGATGCTCATCATCACTTATTATAAGAGGAAAGCAAATAAAAGCCTCAATGAATATCACTTCACATGCATTAGCATGACTGCTACAAAGTAACCAGAAAATAAAACAAAACAAAAGTTATTGGCAACAAACAGTATCAGTGATGATGTAGAGAAATTGCAATCCTTCTACATTGTTAGTGCAAATGTAAAACGGTATAACCATATGAAAAACAGTTTGGAGTCTCCTCTAAAAATTATTTAAATTACCTTATGGTTCACCAATCCCACTTCTGGGTATATACCCAAAAGAAATTTTTTTTTTTGAAATTTTATTTACTCATTTGACAGAGATCACAAGTAGGCAGAGAGGCAGGCAGAGAGAGAGAGAGGAAGGGAAGCAGGCTCCCCGCTGAGCAGGGAGCCCGATTCATGGCTTGATCCCAGGACCCTAGGATCATGACCTGAGCTGAAGGCAAAGGCTTTATCCCACTGAGCCACCTAGGCACTCTGACCCAAAAGAATTTAAAGCAGAGTCTTAAAGAAATATTTGTACACCCATCATTGTGGAATTATTCACAATAGCGAAGAGGTGGAAGCAACAAATCTGTCTATCATTAGATGAAGAAATAAAGAAAATATGGATATACCTATAATGAATTTTATGCAGCCTTAACAAAGAAGGAAATGTCCAATGACATGACAATGACATGTGATGGGTGGAGGTACATGGGTAAACATCAAGGAAATTATACTAAGTGAAATTATACCAAGGAAATTATGCTGATCGACTAAGCCAGTCACAGAAAGACATGATGTACTCATATGAAATAACTAAAGTAGTCAAAATCATAGAAAAAGAAATTAGAAATGTGGTTGCCAAAGGTTGAAGGGATGATGGAGGAAGAATTAGTGTTCGATGGGTCACATTTTCAGTTTTACAAGACGAAAAAGTTCTAGAGATCTGGTGTACAACAGTATGACTATGTTTAGCACAGCTGAGCCATATACCTAAAAATGGTTAAGATGGTAAATTTAATGTGACTTTTTTTTTTAACCACAGTAAAAAAAAAAAAAAAAAAAAAAATGGTTGTTAGGACACATTCCTCCTCTTCTCATCAGTTTCCGAAGTTCAAAAGCAGAGCTTTGCTCAGTGAGTTAATCAATGAAATCTTCCCGTTTTACAGAAAACATTGGTGATGACAAAAATGAGAGCACTTAATACCACCAAAATTTCACACTCCTGGCCATCTGCTCTTCAGAGTGAGGGAATCTTGAAGACAAATTAACATGTGGCATATGAAAGAAAGGCAGAGAAGTTGGGACTCTGCCCAGACCTTCAAAGACCAGCACTATCCATTTGGTTTGAAAGCAGTTTTCTTACATATGGGCGGGTCCTTTGCATTCCCCGCCAAGCTATTTCTTTATATAAACACTCTCCTGTAGTCCAGTTCGTCCCATGATCTTCTGTTATAATCATTCAGCTTCAAGCAGGGCTATCCACACGCCCGGTTAATTGCATCTCTGATCATACTCCTTCAGATCCGGCTTTCACACCCAAATTAGCCTTCCTATGTGGGGTATGGGATAGGGTCGAACAAGCGATAAAATGCAAATCTTGGCAGAGCCCTAGAAGTGGACCTCTTTTGTCAGGAAACCTTTAGGCAAACAACCAAGGGCAACCTTGACTTTTTTTTTTTTTTTTTTTAATTTGACAGAGATCACAAGTAGGCAGAGAGGCAGGCAGAGGGAGAGAGAGGGGGAAGCAGGTTCCCTATTGAGCAGAAACCCCGATGCAGGGCTCGATCCCAGGACTCTGAGATCATGACCTGAGCGGAAGGCAGAGGCTTTTTTTTTTTTTTTAAGATTTTATTTATTTACTTGACAGAGATCACAAGTAGACAGAGAGGCAGGCAGAGAGAGGAAGGGAAGCAGGCCCCCCGCCGAGCAGAGAGCCCGATGCGGGGCTCCATCCCAGGACCCCGGACCACGACCCGAGCTGAAGGCAGAGGCTTTAACCCACTGAGCCACCCAGGCGCCCCCACCTTGGCATTTTTAAATAGACCCGTAGCTGTAGGGGCAGCGGCAGCAGCGGGGGGCACCTGGGAACTTGTCAGAAATGCAGATTCTCCAGCCCCACCCAGACCTACTGAATCAAAACCCCCAGGGATGGGTTTCAAAACCCTCCAGGTGGTTCTGATGCCAGCTGAAATTTGGGAGCCACTGCTCCAGATTGTCTACCTCAAGGTGACCAGGCCAAATCTGCTCCATTTCACAGCGAATGTGGAAAAAGTGACAGCAGGGGGCAGTGTTTGACTATTTCTGCCTTTTTTCATTAACTTGTACTCACCATAGACAGAACCAAGTTGCCTAGCCTGAATATTTAGCTCACTTAGTAAAAAATAAATTTTATGGTTATTTTTCTTTCCAAAAAGAAGACAAAACTATTTCCTTGAAAATACAGAACCAAAATCTAAAAATAAAATAGGTGTTTGTTTTTTTTATAATTGTTTTTGTTGTTGTTTTTTGTTTTTTCCTTTTGGGAACTTAAGGAGATTATACTTGGAGGAACATTTTAAATTGTATTACATCAAGATACAGATGTGGCTGTGCTGGAAACTCTTAAGTATATTCTCATAAGTCAACAGAAGGTTCATCCCTGCTCCTCAGCAACCGTATACTGTTTTGTTTTGTTTTCTATTCTATGCAGCCATGACTTTGGCCTGTCCAATCTACATATATGGCCCTGGTGTGAACAGTGAGCTTTAGGCTAGTTTATATTTTGAAAAGGGCTCACTGCAGTACAAGCCAGAGTTTTAATCATAGCAAATGGGATAAAGTTGGAAAAGAGTTATCGCTGCCTTAAAAGATGACGTGACAGGGGCGCCTGGGTGGCTCAGTGGGTTAAGCCTCCGCCTTCGGCTCAGGTCGTGGTCCCAGGATCCTGGGGTCCAGCCCCGCATCGGGCTCTCTGCTCAGCAGGGAGCCTGCTTCCTCCTCTCTCTCTGCCTACTTGTGATCTCTGTCTGTCAAATAACAGAAGACTATCTCTCTGTTTAAAAAAAAAAAAAAAAGATGACGTGACATATATGTGAATTCATGGCTAGAGAGTCAGGCTTTTCCAAGGGAAATGATTTGTTTTCTCATTGCAGGATCCAACACTGGCCACTTTCTGATCACCAGTGGCTACAGGAATTCAGCCCTGATTTGCCTGGAGCCTTCTAAAGCCTGCCCTCTCAGCGACCCTTCCTAGATCACAGCGATTCTGGCCCACCGCATGGGGCTTGCTCACAAGAAGGTGCACAGAGAAGGTGTTGAGGTCTAGCTGTGGCTAGTCCCATTCACCACACCCTGGAAGCACAAACGGTTTTTTCTTTTAACACTATTGTACCCTGAAGGGGTTCGCTTGATAAATGGCCCTTTGAATGGTGTGTGTGAGAGCATGCAATGCCTTCTCCAGACAAAAGGCTGCTGCCAATGATGGTAAGCATGGTCAGAGCTACTGCTTGCTGCGTGTTACTGAAGCTTAGTTTTCTGATGTTCTTTAATCTGGAACATACATTTGTTCCTGTCAGCAATCATAAGCTATGACGGCAGGATTCCATACACGGAAGATGAGGCTTGATCTCCTCTACCAGCGACCTGTTAGCCAGATCTTCCCGATGCCATATTACATTGACCACTGTGCTGCGGGGGTGGGGGTCGGGGGAGAAATACATCAGTGCCTCTCCAGGTCAGGATCCCATCTTGTCTTGAGATCACGTTTCATTGTTCCCCAAGCCAAGAATGCATGGGGTCTGATCCCCTGCCAGATAATGTGATTCTGGGACATAGATCGGGATTACTGAAGATAAAGTGGCCTGGCCATGAGGCATACTGTAAGAACACATGTGCTTATCGGATTGCATCCCGTGTCTGTGGTGGCAGCCCTCCTGCCAAGTCGGAGCGCCACTAAGCTCATCCCTCCCCTCCGCTCCCACGCGAGTCACAGTTTACTTTCACTCCAAAAGCAAAACATAACAGTGAGAGAGGCCCAGTCCCGCTCAAGATCTGTCAAGTTCGTGTGGCGACAGAGGCTGCCTTCCAGCTGGGGCAGCACCCCAATAATGCCAAGAGGCTCCTTTGGCACCCTCCCGGGAGCAAGCTGTTTCTTCCTGAATGAATCACTGATTCTCTGGGTTCTTTGTGCTGCACTGTTGCTTACATCTCAAAGGCACCCAAGCTGCAAATCCTCACTTTGGTTCAAGCACCTAAAAGCAGGTTTTTAGCCTCTGCGTTTCTCACTCCCTATGTGGTAACAGCTGAGCTCTGAACCAGGGACCGAGCAGGGCCCTATCTTTGAAAGAAACATGGAAGTCAAAGGCAGAATAGTAGTTGAAGACATCAAGTGGCTTTTTTTATGTACCTGATAAAAACATATTTCAGTTGGGACGCCTGGGTGGCTCATTCGGTTAAGCATCTGCCTTTGGCTCAAGTCATGATCCCAAGTCCCATGTTCAGCTCCCTGCTCAGCAGAGAGTCTACTTCTCTCTTTTCCTCTGTCTCCTCCCCCACTGCTCATGTTCTGTCTCTGTCTGTCTCTCTCTCTCAAACAAATAAAAATTAAAAAAAAAATAAAATTAAATAAAAAAATATTTAAGTCAACCACTTTTTGAATGGAGTTACATGTCTGGACCCCCAAGGAGGAAGTCATGAGCCTAGAAGCATTTCAACATCCGTGATGGAAAGCCACTGGGTTATAAGTGAAAAATAAAGGAGGTAGAAGTGGTTCTTTTGTAGTTATATTCTTGCATTTACAACCTCCCTTATACAAAGGGTGGGGGAGAATCTCCTGGTTTCTTAAGGCATAAGGGACAGACCATCTCTACCAAAGACGTCTGGAGTGCTTGCTACATATGTATTCCCAGCTCCACCAAAGATCAGAATTACTGAGTTTGGGGTCTCAGGAATCTGAGCTATTTTAATGATATTTCCTGATACTCTTTTTGGACACTGAAATTTGAGAACCATTTATCCAGCATCTTAAGGGACTTTCAGATTTCTAATAATGATAGAATCCTCTAAAGAGTTAGCATGCAGTGCTGTGGGCTCCAGCGGTGCCTTTGACTAATCCCCCTTGTAGAACTGCCCAAAGCTAGGTGCTTGTTCTTACTATGTGCATATCATCCCCCACCATGCAGATCTCTCAAGGGCAATAATCAGGCCTTGCACTCCTCCATTTTCAGCAGTGGCAATGACCCTGGTGCTCTAAGTAAACAAGACAGTCACGAAAGACTATACATAAGATGCAAAATAAAAAAAGGCAGAGCAAGTATTTGCATTTATTGAATTATATTTAAAGGTACATCCCACTGGGATTCAGTCAAGATAAGTCTTCCCTGACTGTCTAATTTCTTGAAGGGACAGGACATGGCAAGGTTGGGGAGAAGGCTTCACTGGTCATTGGCAAAATTCTTTTAAGAGGATGGAGCTTAGGAACTGAGTTGAAACCTGGGGTGACCCCAAAGAGATCCTAGTGCTCGATAAGGTCCTGGCATACACTGGGTGGGTGGTCAATAAATATTTGTGGCATGGAAATGAACATTGTGATTACAGCGCTTCTCCCATTGCTCTGATTCACAGCCTCCTCTACTTCCTGTCCCATGATTTTATTCTCCCTTCCCTACGTATCTGCTCTGTCGAGCAGAGTCTACTAAATAGTAATAATACTTTATTTGAAAACATCCAGCGGTCTCAATGAAGAGGAGTGGTCTTGCTGAATTCCATCAGACATTATTTGCTGCCATTTGGACAACTTCAAGCATTAGATCCAAGGAGAAACTCTAAGGTGATTAAAGTTTGGCAGCAATCAAAATGCCCTAGCCTCTAGGAAGTGTGTCCTGAGTGTCTTCGTCATTTCGTCTTTCTACTCGTGAAAACTGCCTTAAACATGTTCCTTGGAAAAGAGTATTTCACACGTATTATTTTTTTAAAATATTTTATTTATTTATTTGTCAGACAGAGAGCAGGAGCGAGCACAGGCAGACAGAGAGGCAGGCAGAGGCAGAGGGAGAAGCAGGCTCCCCGCTGAGCCAGGAGCCCGATGTGGGACTCGATCCCAGGATGCTGGGATCATGACCTGAGCCGAAGGCAGCCACCCAACCAACTGAGCCACCCAGGCGTCCCTCACACGTATTATTACACGCAGGTCTAATGCCTCCCTCTAGAATGAAATCTCAGTGAAGACAGGAACTAAAAATATACTTAACACTCCTTATAGGCACAAAGAGGTTCCAGAGCTTCGGCAGCTTGCTGGCAGTTCATAAATACCGTCATAGCAGAATGAATGGCTGCCGGGATCCTGGCAAAAACAAGGAGCCACAAAAAAGGACTCAAGCCAAGAAGGGGCTGCTGGGTGGTAAGGGGGACGCCTGAGGGAGAAACGAATGGTAAGTTCTTGCTCAAAAAAGAGATTCCGAGCCAAATGCTTACTTACTCCCAAGGACTAGCCTGACTCTGGACATGCTGTTGTCGGTTGGGGAGCCAGGAGGGAGGAGGAAAGAGAAAGAAAGAAAGAGAAAAAAAAAAAAAAAAAAAAAGCAAAATTCGAAATGGAAGCAAACAGACTTGAAGTAAAAGTATTTGCACACATTCATCTAGCCTCTCAGCCTCTCCACTGTGCCTGCTGTCGGTGAATGACCCCCTCCCATCCTTCCCATTGGGAAACAGGTGTCTCCTGCCAATTAGGCTTTAAAAATCAACAGGGGCTTCTTGAGAGAATGATGACAAGTCTAATTGCAAGGAGCAGCTGTAGAGCCCTTGGCTGCACTGGGGCGGAGTCTATTAATCCCCGTTTTACTGGGTGCCTGGCACAGAGCTGGGGTCAGCTCCCCTGTCACAGGGTTGAGGCTATAAAATGTAGGGCGAGTATTTAATGGCCTGAGCTCAGCAGGAGGGATTAGAGCTCTCTGCGCTGATACTATGAGTCCAGCGTGTAAAAGTCAAGTGGACCCAAAGACACTGTCAGTGAGCGGCGTCAGCTCAGAGGGCTGCCACCACGGGAGAACATGCCTGGCATGTTTACCCAAAGCGGTGGGACTCATTCAGTCTCACCATGTTTACTGTCAGGACCCACCCCTCATCCAAGCTAAGAACCTGGAGGTTCTCAGAAGCTTGGTCTCGGTGTGGTTCCTGACCAGAGGCGGTGTGGTCCGCCTCCGCAATGTGCTTAGATTATATAAGCCCTCATTGGAAGAAACCAAGGGAAGTCTGCTAGCATAGTACCTTGTAGGTATGAGACTGGCAAAGCCAAGCCACCAATAAGCAAACGAAAAAGCAGTGCGTGTCTGAAGGGCCCATGTAAACACATTTTTAAAATAAATTAAAATTATTAACTTGAAAGAGCTTTCTAAGATTTCCTAGCAGGGGAGCATCCTTAGATTCTCCAGGGCCCTTCTCTGGGTGTGTTTTCCAGACAGGACGTATGTGGACACAGGCTCATATGCACATGCTTATAGGCTCAGACGTCACCTCTTAGGGAAGTCCTTCTCTGTGCTTCCTCAACACATTCTTCAGGCCTGTACACCAGCTCTCCTTTGAAAGTGACTTTATACTCTATGTGAGTACGCATTCATTAGTATAGCGCAAACTTCTTTTTAGGGGAGGTTGTGTTTTCATTGTCTTTGTATCCTTATCATCTAGCCTCGTGCCTCCCCTGTAGTAAGAGCTCCATAAATGTTTCTTTAAACTCCCACCTCCCAAACGAGGAGGTGCGGAATCTATCTGCCAAAACATTGCTAGCAATTGCCAAGGCAAACATTCTGCAATCGTGCCGTTCTGTTGCCATCTAAGAAGTCATTCCTTTAAAATGCCAGCTAAGACAGGAAAGTCCAAGAAACATTCCTCCGGAAACACATGCAAACATTCATTCTGGAATGCCTTGGCATTCTCTTATAAGAATAGCTCAGTGAGAGTCCAGCAGAGAGAAAAATGAAACCAGAGAATAACATTTGCTCACAGAAACTTATAAACCTTAACATAGGCAGTGCTGGGAGGTCAAGGTCAAGTGCACTAACAGGATGCAGAGTTTTCAGTAGGGAAATTCTGCAAGTCCTATAAACACATTAAAGTTTGCAGTATAAACTAGCCCATATAGCAATGAAATCCTTTTTAACTAACATTTCCTAGAATCTTACTCAATACTACCTTTTGTTCTGACTAATAGAACCCAAAGAGCAACACAATTTTGCCATTGTCTTAAGCTGCTTCTGGAAGGGGAGTGAAGTACTATACCATGAGCATGAATGCATTGAACTCTAGGCTCTACTAACAGAATGGATTGTAACACAGAGAAGTGGTCTCAGTCTGAGCGGGATTTTATCAACCTGAGATACAGGATATAATCATGTTCAGAAGACAAAAGGGGTTTTAAGAAGAGGAATTAATTAGTATGAGCAATGAGAGTACAAGGTGTGTAAGAACAGTAAATGAGATCCATGTGAAACCCAGGATGAGAATGGGCTGAGAGGAGGGGAAATGGAGTGGTGTTGATGCCCCAGCGTTAGGCTACAGAAGTCTCCCTTTGGTCTCCCAAGAGATCCTAGAGTATAGCAAAGAGTCTGCTCTTTGAAAGAGCAGAGAGACAAGCTGAGTTCTCCTCTTTATTACCCCCAGTAGGCTGGCTCACAGGAGATGAATTAGAATGGTGGGAAGCAGTCAGATGATTAATGCTATTGATCATCTTGGCAAAAAGGAGTTGAAATCTTCAGTTAGGGGTGGGGCCAAAGGGATGAGGTGAGGACAGAGATTTAAAGAACATTTCAGAAATGGATAAGACCAGAGAGGGAAGGCAGAGCAGGGGGTCAATACAAAGCCCAAGGTTTGTAGTTTGGGGAACAAGGTAGATGGTTGTGGCATAAACAAAGATAGAGAATCCAAGCTGAATTATGGGAAGATTAAATGCAGAATTTGTAAGTAAAGACAAACTTGTAAAGAAGCAGAGAGAATTTACATAGGGGTCTGAATCAATACTTAATAAAGCATGTTTCATAAAGATGTTCTTACATAATGAGTTAGTATGTAGGAAAACAAGTCTGCATGAACTGATACGTACATTTAAAGATTCATCTTACAATCTCAAATAATGTGTATATAGTGTAGAAAATTAAAGAGGTCAATACATTAGATCCCCAAAACACAAAGTTGAATTAATTGTTTGCTTAAGTAAGGGAGAATTTATCTAGTCTTACTGAGCAAAGAAAGATCTTACAAAGGGTTTGGGGAAGAACATGGTTTGGGTGGTGGTGGTGGTCACCAAGGCATGGCCACAGTCTTGGAAGCAGGATTTTGTGTTGGTGACAGAGGCAGGAGTGGGTAGATTTCAGCCTTACAAGCTTGTTTACTAGTGTGTGTATGACACCCAATGACTGACTGGCCTTGAAAATGTAAGGCTGCCACTGATTGGTTGGTTTTCAGACATATGTTCCTGGAAAAATCAGCTTTAACTAATTAGGCAAGTTGAAAATCAGCTTTGGTGTTTGCTTGTGTTTGCCTTTTAACCGAAATTTATTGATTAAACAGGTTAAAAACTAGTTTCTCTGCTTTACTGGTTAGCAAAGCTCTAGAACTCTCAAGCTCCTCTTTTCATTTTTCTTTAATTATTCTCAATAGGTAGGAAACTAATGCAGTAAGGGCCAAATCATCCATTTCACTGCATTGCTATTCTGAAAATCTAAAAGTAAAAAAGCATCTCCATTTTCGAACTTCTCATAACAATAGCAGAATACTACAACAATTTCCAATATTGCCAAGTATTTTGAATTTGTGTGATCTTAACAATGAATCTTCCCCAATTTGGCTAATACCTAAGAGATCTTTTCATCTCGCTTATTTTCATGGTGTGATGCATTGTCTCTCATTCTGTGAAGAAGATTTCAAATCCAGTACTGAATTGAGATGGCTGAAATCCAGAATGGTTCCTTACTGAACTTAGGGACTATGAATGTGTGCTGTGGCTTTTCTTTTGTAAATTATTGGTCGTGTCTGTCAAACTGTTTAGATACTTTGAATTCTAAGTAATTTTTGGTAAGGCACCATTTGGTTCCCTTACAGCTGATGTCTGGGGCTATCTGTATTTCAGCTGTGGTGCTAGTCCTGACAGGCTGACAGAATGCTTGCTAGGTGGTTGTCTAAGCAGATGTCTTAGTACATATGCCTTCTCTGCACCGAATCAACAGAAGGCCTGCATTTTTTGGAATCCACTACATTGTTTATATTGTGATGTAAGATTTGGAAGCTGTTTTAATTTTTTGTTTAGAGCAGCTGAAAAGGGGTTCTGCTTCAAAAATTATTAAAATGAAGATAGCATTCAACTCCAAATACCATGCCATAGAGCCCCCATTATAGCACTTATCCCAGGCAACATAGTTGTCTGTGTGGCTAACCGCATCCTTCCCCAATCTACGAACACCCTGAGGGATCAGGCCTCCTTCCTTTGCTATTTTGGCCCAGTGCCTACTGGAGGGCTTGACACATAATAGGTACTCAGTAAGTTTTCACTGAATAAATAAATCAGTAAATTTTAATGTCAGATGCCAAAATATTTCTTAAACACAGAGGTAACATATTCATTTTATTATGCTCATTTCTAAGTTCCATTCAACTATAAATACTCAGAATCCCCAAATAGGAAGAAATGTTGGAACCAATAATTTCCAATCCTCTTATTTTACTTTATAAGGGTTCCTGAAAAACAGAGTAGAGAATAAAATACTTTTTGGTGAAACTTGAGGGGATTATGACAAGTGAAATAAGTCAGACAGAGAAAGACAAACACTATAAATTCACTTATATGTGAAATCTAAAGTAAAACCAACAAAAACCCGAAATCACAGTTACAGAGAACAGAAAATTGGTGGTTGCCAGAGGCAAGGAGTGAGGGGTGGGCAAAACGGGTGAAAGTGGTCAAAAGATACAAATTTCCAGGTATGAAATTACAAGTCCTGGGGATGTAATGTACAGCATAATGACTATAGTTAACAATACTGTCTTGAAAATTTAAAAGTTGCTAAGAGAGTAGGTCTTAAAAGTTCTTATCACAGGAAAAAATATTGTAACTCTGTGGTGCTGAACGTTAACTAGAATTATTGTCGTGATTATTTTACAATACATACAAATCACAAATCATTACCCTGTGCACCTGAAACTAACATAATACTATATATCAATGATCTCAATAAAAAAGAACTAGGGGCACCTGGGTGACTCAGTCGGTCAAGCTCCTGACTCTTGATTTTGGCTCAGGTCATGATCTCTGGGTTGTGACAACAAGTCCTGTATTGGGCTCTGCACTGGGCGTGGAGCCTGCTTAAGATTCTCTCCCTCTGCCCCTTCCCATAGTTCCCTCTCTCTCTCTAAAAAGCAAAAACACCTAAAAACCAAGATGAGGAAATAGGTCTCTTGATTCTTAATCCAGTGCTTTTCCTATCATCCAATACTGGTTTTTCTAAACATACACTTTTA
The DNA here is from genome assembly GCA_003697995.1 of Taxidea taxus jeffersonii. Lineage (NCBI taxonomy): Eukaryota > Metazoa > Chordata > Mammalia > Carnivora > Mustelidae > Taxidea > Taxidea taxus. Next base: position 14,390 of record RCUC01171823.1, read on the forward strand.
AATTTTTCTTATCAGTCCAAAACAGTTTCTAAACACTTTTATATCAACTACATTAGACTATTTTACTTTCTTATTTTCACTAAAATCAGATTGAGAGTGTAGAGTTCTTGTAATCAGTTCTTTGCCAATACTAAACCACTAAGACATTTTCACAATGATTTTCACTTCCTTTTCAAGCTACTACCCTCAGCTTCTTCTTATGTAGATATCACAGAAAAAAAATATCTCCAAAGAAAGACAAAGGGAAGAAGAAGACAAAAGATAAATCTAATTTAAACTAGATTTCAGGCCTGATTAAATGTCAAAATATCTGGTGAACCCTTGGTCTGATATGCAACCATCTGGTTTTCCTTGACTAGTTACAATCTTGTGTGTTCAAGTCATTCATTCCTTTCTTATTCAGGCCTTTCTTATTCTTGACCTTAGAGAACTCACTTCTTGAGGGGCAAAGAAAGGGAGCATACCTTGAGTGAGAAGGAAATAAGCTAGAATACACTGACATACATGGCTTTTGTGAGGTCGTTTGTGAACTGAACCACACTTTATAGAAACTGAAGTTTCTGGGGCACCTGGGTGGCTCAGTGGGTTAAGCCTCTGCCTTGGGCTCAGGTCATGGTCTCAGGGTCCTGGGTTGGAGCCCTGCGTCATCCTCAGGGTCTAGGCTCAGCGGAAAGCCTGCTTCCTCCTCCCCCTCTGCCTG
>RCUC01171831.1:0-11095 GCA_003697995.1 Taxidea taxus jeffersonii
TTGCTTCCCTTGCCTTTGGCGTTGTTCCTAGGAAGAAGTTGCTGCGGCTGAGGTCGAAGAGGTTGCTGCCTGTGTTCTCCTCAAGGATTTTGATGGATTCCTTTCTCACGTTGAGGTCCTTCATCCATTTTGAGTCTATTTTCGTGTGTGGTGTAAGGAAATGGTCCAATTTCATTTTTCTGCATGTGGCTGTCCAATTTTCCCAACACCATTTGTTGAAGAGGCTATCTTTTTTCCATTGGATGTTCTTTCCTGCTTTGTCGAAGATTAGTTGACCATAGAGTTGAGGGTCTATTTCTGGGCTCTCTATTCTGTTCCATTGATCTATGTGTCTGTTTTTGTGCCAGTACCATACTGTCTTAACGATGACAGCTTTGTAGTAGAGCTTGAAGTCGGGAATTGTGATGCCACCAACTTTGGTTTTCTTTTTCAATATTCCTTTGGCTATTCGAGGTCTTTTCTGGTTCCATATAAATTTTAGGATTATTTGTTCCATTTCTTTGAAAAAATTGGATGGAATTTTGATAGGCATTGCATTAAATGTGTAGATAGCTTTAGGTAGCATAGACATTTTCACGATATTAATTCTTCCAATCCATGAGCATGGAACATTTTTCCATGTCTTTGTGTCTTCCTCAATTTCTTTCATGAGTACTTTATAGTTCTCTGAGTATAGATTCTTTGCCTCTTTCGTTAGGTTTATTCCTAGGTATCTTATGGTTTTGGGTGTAATTGTAAATGGGATTGACTCCTTAATTTCTCTTTCTTCTGTCTTGTTGTTGGTGTAAAGAAATGCAACTGATTTCTGTGCATTGATTTTATATCCTGACACTTTACTGAATTCCTGTACAAGCTCTAGCAGTTTTGGAGTGGAGCCTTTTGGGTTTTCCACATATAGTATCATATCATCTGCAAAGAGCGATAGTTTGACTTCTTCTTTGCCGATTTGGATGCCTTTAATTTCTTTTTGTTGTCTGATTGCTGAGGCTAGGACTTCTAGTACTATGTTGAATAGCAGTGGTGATAGTGGACATCCCTGCCGTGTTCCTGACCTTAATGGAAAAGCTCTCAGTTTTTCTCCATTGAGAATGATACTTGCCGTGGGTTTTTCATAGATGGCTTTGATAATATTGAGGTATGTGCCTTCTATCCCTACACTTTGAAGAGTTTTGATTAGGAAGGGATGTTGCACTTTGTCAAATGCTTTTTCAGCATCTATTGAGAGTATCATATGGTTCTTGTTCTTTCTTTTGTTAATGTACTGTATCACATTGATTGATTTGCGGATGTTGAACCAACCCTGCTGCCCTGGAATAAATCCCACTTGGTCGTGGTGAATAATCCTTTTAATGTACTGTTGGATCCTATTGGCTAGTATTTTGGTGAGAATTTTCGCATCTATGTTCATCAAGGATATTGGTCTGTAATTCTCTTTTTTGATGGGATCCTTGTCTGGTTTGGGGATCAAGGTGATGCTGGCCTCATAAAATGAGTTTGGAAGTTTTCCTTCCATTTCTATTTTTTGGAACAGTTTCAGGAGAATAGGAATTAATTCTTCTTTAAATGTTTGGTAGAATTCCCCTGGGAAGCCATCTGGCCCTGGGCTTTTGTTTGTTTGGAGATTTTGGATGACTGTTTCAATCTCCTTACTGGTTATGGGCCTATTCAGGATTTCTATTTCTTCCTGGTTCAGTTTTGGCAGTTTATATGTCTCTAGGAAAGCATCCATTTCTTCCAGATTGTCGAATTTGTTGGCATAGAGTTGTTCATAATATGTTCTTATGATTGTTTGTATTTCTTTGGTGTTGGTTGTGATCTCTCCTCTTTCATTCATGATTTTATTTATTTGGGTCCTTTCTCTTTTCTTTTGGATAAGTCTGGCCAGGGGTTTATCAATCTTATTAATTCTTTCAAAGAACCAGCTCCTAGTTTCATTGATTTGTTCTATTGTTTTTTTGGTTTCTATTTCATTGATTTCTGCTTTGATCTTTATTATTTCTCTTCTCCTGCTGGGTTTAGGCTTTCTTTGTTGCTCTCTCTCGAGTTCCTTAAGGTGTAGGGTTAGGTTGTGTATTTGAGACCTTTCCTGTTTCTTGAGATAGGCTTGTATCGCTATATATTTTCCTCTCAGGACTGCCTTTGCTGTGTCCCACAGATTTTGGACCGTTGTGTTTTCATTATCATTTGTTTCCATGTTTTTTTTTCAATTCTTCTTTAATTTCCTGGTTGACCCATTCATTTTTTAGAAGGATGCTGTTGAGCCTCCATGTATTTGTGCTCTTTCCACATTTCCTCTTGTGATTGAGTTCTAGCTTCAGAGCATTGTGGTCTGAAAATATGCAGGGAATGATCCCAATCTTTTGATACCTGTTGAGACCTGATTTATGACCCAGGATGTGATCTATTCTGGAGAATGTTCCATGGGCACTAGAGAAGAACGTGTATTCTGTTGCTTTGGGGTAGAATGTTCTGAATATATCTGTGAAATGGACAGATCATCCAAGCAAAAGATCAACAAGGAAATAAAGGTCTTAAATGACACACTGGACGAGATGGACATCAGTGAGGGGTGTATTAAAGTCTCCAACTATTATTGTATTCTTGTCAATGTGTTTCTTTGATTTTGTTATTAATTGGTTTATATAGTTGGCTGCTCCCATGTTAGGGGCATAGATATTTAAAATTGTTAGATCTTCTTGTTGGACAGACCCTTTGAGTATGATGAAGTGTCCTTCCTCATCTCTTATTATAGTCTTTGGCTTAAAATCTAATTGATCTGATATAAGGATTGCCACCCCAGCTTTCTTCTGATGTCCATTAGCATGGTAAATTGTTTTCCACCCCCTCACTTTCAATCTGGAGGTGTCTTCAGGTCTAAGATGAGTTTCTTGTAGGCAGCATATGGATGGGTTTTGTTTTTTTATCCATTCTGAAACCCTGTGTCTTTTGATTGGGGCATTTAGCCCATTTACATTCAGGGTAACTATTGAGAGATATGAGTTTAGTGCCATTGTATTGCCTGTATGGTGATTGTTACTGTAAAATGTCTCTGTTCCTTTCTGGTAATACTTTTAGGGTCTCTCTTTGCTTAGAGGACCCCTTTCAATATTTCCTGTAGAGCTGGTTTGGTGTTTACAAACTCTTTCAGTTTTTGTTTGTCCTGGAAGCTTTTAATCTCTCCTTCTATTTTCAATGATAACCTAGCTGGATAAAGTATTCTTGGCTGCATGTTTTTCTCGTTTAGTGCTCTGAATATATCATGCCAGTTCTTTCTGGCCTGCCAGGTCTCTGTGGATAAGTCTCCTGCCAATCTAATATTTTTACCATTGTATGTTACAGACTTCTTGTCCCATGCTGCTTTCAGGATTTTCTCTTTGTCGCTAAGACTTGTAAATTTTACTATTAGATGGTGGGGTGTGGACCGATTCCTATTGATTTTGAGGGGTGTTCTCTGCACCTCCTGGATTTTGATGCTTGTTCCCCTTGCTATATTAGGGAAATTCTCTACAATAATCCTCTCCAGTATACCTTCTGCTCCTATTTCTCTTTCTTCTTCTTCTGGAATCCCAATTATTCTAATGTTGTTTCGTCTTATGGCATCACTTATCTCTCGAATTCTCCCCTCGTGGTCCAGTAGTTGATTGTCTCTCTTTTGGTCTGCTTCATTATTCCCTGCCATTTGGTCTTCTATATCACTAATTCTGTCTTCTGCCTCATTTATCCTAGCAGTAAGAGCCTCCATTTTTGATTGCACCTCATTAATAGCTTTTTTTATTTCAACTTGATTAGACTTTAGTTCTTTTATTTCTCCAGAAAGGGCTTTTATTTCTCCTGACAGGGTTTCTCTAATATCTTCCATGCCTTTTTCGAGCCCGGCTAGAACCTTGAGAATCGTCATCCTGAATTCCAGATCTGACATATTACCAATGTCTGTATTGATTAGGTCCCTAGCCTTCGGTCCTGTCTCCTGCTCTTTTTTTTGTGGTGAGTTTTTCCGCCTTGTCATTTTGTTCAGATAAGAATCCGCTGTTCTCCTTGTTAAGTGAACTTGGTCTTGGCTGTATTTCTTTGATCTTCTGGGGGAGGGGCCTGTTGTAGTGATTCTCAGGTGTCTTTGCCCCAGGCGGAGTTGCACCGCCCTTACCAGGGGCCGGGCTAAGTAATCCTCTCAGGTTTGCTTTCAGGAGCTTTTGTTCCCTGAACGCTTTCTGTAGAGTTCTGGAGGACGGGAATGACAATGGCGGCCTCCCAATCTCCGGTTCAGAGGAGCCGAGAGCTAGGGGCCCCAATCTTCAGTGCGCCTTCAGAGAAAGGCGTTTAATCCCTCCAGTCTCCCTAGCCCACGTTTGCGCCGGAGAGTGCGCGCGCGCGTCCGCCCGCAGACACTGCGCGCCGTCAGACACCGCTGGCCCGCCGACACTGCGCGCACTCGCAGACCGCGCGCACCCGCAGACCGCGCGCGCCCGCAGACCGCGCTCAGAGAAAATCGTGCCTAAGCAGTCCCGTCTCACTGGCTTCTGGGAGTGCTCCGAGCTCACCCAGCCTGTGACCAAGCGTCTCTGTCTCTGGCAGAGTCCCACCTGGAGTCTCCGGACCCCGTAGATCCCTGAGCTCTCCCGGGTCGGAGTCTCCCCAGATCTTGTGGGGACACCTCGCACAGAGCACCGGTCCGTGTCACAGACCACTAGGAAATCTCGGCTCTGTCTCCGCAGCCGACTTCCCCGCTCTAATACCTGTGAGCTCTGCGACACTCAGATACCCCCGATCCTTCTGTGACCCCGTGGGACCTGAGTCCACGCTGTCCCCACAAGGTCTTCACCCCAGTTTAGCCTCTGGAGCGATGTCCCTCCGTGGAGCCGACTTTTAAAAGTTCTGATTTTGTGCTCCGCCGCTTGCCGGGAGCCGGCCCCTCCCCCTGGGGTCTATCTTCCCGTCTCGTTGGATTCACTTCTCCGCTGGTCCTACCTTTCAGAAAGTGGTCGATTTTCTGTTCCTAGAATTGTTGTTTTTCTTCTCTTCGATCTCCTGTTGGATTTGTAGGTGTTCGGAATGGTTTGATAGGCTATCTAGCTGATCTCCTGCTGGCTGATGTCGTCTCAGCCTCCTACTTCTCCGCCATCTTGACTCCTCCCCCCACAATAGAGTTTTTAAAAGATGCCTTTTACAGGAAATTTTTAAATATAAATTTTAAACAGGTTGAAAGTTAACTTATGGAAAAGACATACCATAAAGACATTATTTAGAATAAAGCTCCTGTGAATATGTTAATATCAGTCAGAGTAGACTTTAAAGCAAGACTTACTAAGAGAAATAAAGAGGGATGATTCATACATTTGAATCAGCAAGAATATATTATAACTCTTAATTTGTGTGCACTTGAAAACAGCTTTAAGCTATATAAATTAAAAGTCAATAGAATTAAAAGGATAGACAATACAAAATCTTAGAGATTTTAACATGCATCTCTTAATAATTCTCAATAACTGTCAGAACAGGCAGATGAAATAAAAGGAATAAAGATACAAAAATTGTGAACAATACTATTAAACAACTTGACCTAACTGACATATTTAAATACTGCATCCAATAACTGCAGAATGTACATTTTTTCCAACTGAATGTAAAACATTTGTCAAATAGATAATTAGAGCAATTAAAGAGAGAATTAAATTAGATGAACCTCACACTTTCAAAGCTTGATACTCTGTGTATTTTCCTGACACTGTAGAAATTAATTAAAGCTTAAATTACAGAAAAGCAACTATTGGAAAATGAGAATTAGGAACAGTAAATTATTAAAATCAATAAGAGTCTAGAACACTATGGAATAATGTCTTCACAGTGCTGATAGTGAAATACTGTAATTTTCTAATCAGTATTGTTCAAGGATAAGAATAAAATAAAAATAGCTTCAGAAAAGAAGTCAGAACATCTAAAGAATATACATTGAAAGTAAAGAAAATTGTTCTTGAAGGAAGAATTTTTATATAAAAAATGGTAAAGATTAAAGACTATTTTAATCTATAAAATTATATCCTCCAGTACTGGAAATTTTTCTTGCATTATTTCCTTGATAATTTCCTCTTTTTAAAAAATTTTCTCTATTCCTTCTTTCTGGAAATCTTATTCTTTTAATGCTTACCTTCTTGGACAGATTCTCTAATATTATTCTTCTTTCTTTATTCTCTCCACATTTCTGTCTTCTAATTTTTCAGAGATTCACTGAAATTTATCTTTCAAATTTCCTAATTTTCTATTGATTTTAAAATATTTCTGCTATTTAGTTGTTACCTCTCTGTATTTTTTTCTTGTGGATCCCCCCTTTTTCAAAGTATAGAATCCTATTCTTATGAAACAAATGCAGCATCTTGTTTCTCTAAGGATTTTAAACATGTATGTTTTGTTTCCTGCATTATCCCTGCTCTTTTGTAAAATTTGCTCATAAAAATATTATATATGCTATTTAATGACTAGGCTTTTTTTATGTGTGAGCCTATCTTCATCTACTAGAATTTAAGCTCTGTAAAGACTGGGATTTTTGCCTGTTTTATTCTTTTCTGTATCTACAGCACCCATAATATGGCCTAGCACACAGTAGGAACTCATTAAGAGCATAGTGAATGCTGCAATTTATGTTATTAAAGACCTTCATTATTGTCTGTTTCTGATGATGTTTGAGTATCAGTTCATATTTAGAAATGAACCTCTAAAAAAACAATTAGAACCATCATGTGAATGGAGGGGCTTGTCAAAGGAAAAGACTCACTGTAGGTGATGGGGCCAACATCCAGCCAAATCAATTTGGGACCTCTCAATGTTAGTATCTATAGGTCTTCTTTATGAACTGGTCTTATCCTCAGAGAAAAATTACCAGACTCCTTCAGTGATTTAGGTTGGCTACCAGAAAAGTGAAGCTAAGTAGATTGAGGCGAGTTAGCATCACTAATCACTATGTAGATTTCTACTTACATCCATTGTCTTACAACTCTGCTGTTCTCAGCTATACCTACTATCTTCAAGACCAGAGTTATTCTATGTCAGCCTTTCCATAAAGTACAACAGTGGTCTTTTGCTCATTTGAGTGAGGAGTCACTGTTAGGTAGGCTGCCTAAAGTGGGGGAGGTGATATGAGAGGTGTAATTATATATATTTTAGCCCATTTAAAAAATTTCTGATCTACCTCATACCATCTATCTTCAAAGGATCACTTGCCTCCAATTTCTTCAGTTTTTCCAGAGTTATGCTCTGAAAATTAGCTTGTTTCTTGGCAAGGCACTTAGTTTTCAGCTTTTTGTGATTTGTTAAGTCAGTTATCACTCATCCAAATGCTTTATATCATTTAGAATTTTGTTATCACCTTTCATGTGCTTTCATTGCCTCTTCCCTTGATCCTTGCAGGTTGAAACCTCATTGTAGGGGGCTTGTGGAAGAATCAGAGATAAACATGCACGCTTAATATTCCATAAATTTGCTGGAATCTTTCCCTAGACTTTAAATCCAAATTTATGGAGAACAGCCAAATACTACCACAAAACTCTCCTTGGCCAAATATCAATGAGAGAAAAGTTGGTAATATAAATATGGTATAGACTTAAATAAGGAATCACATATACTGCAAAGTTGCATCAAATTCAGAGTTGTATGAGATGTGCATAGCTCCAGTCTTATATCACTTCCCTGATCATGCATAAAGAATTATAAGAATTATCATTCTACAGTTCAAAATCAAGTATAGAAATTAAGAATCGGTTGCAGAGATGTTAATCATAATGTACAATAATTATTAAACAAACTCATAAATATATTTAAAATATGTATTTGAACAAATCCTCAAATATGCATAAGATACATAATTAAATTCCTCAAATAGATATTACATATAGTATATTATATAAAATATATAAAAAGGAAAATCCTTTCTCCAATAAAATAAAAATATGCTAAAACATAAAATTAGATCTTAGGTCCATTAGATTGTAGGCAGTGTATCCAAGATTTTATTCATTATCATGTTATGTCAGAGAGGGAGGCAGGACTTAAATTAAGGTCTCTTTTTTTTTTTTTAAATTTAAATTAAGGTCTCTTGATTCAACATCTCTTGAGTTGTTTCTATCCAAAATTATCCTTATCATCAAACCAGAGTTCTGTATATTCTGTTGACAACAGATTGTGCCTCAAAGCAAATGCTGTCTTGGTAATAGGCTTAATTTTACATAGACTATATACGGCTTGTAGGACAGAAGACTGCATCCTATTCAGATGGGAGCGGTATCCTGAAGACAGAGTGAAGCAATTAAATCAATAAAAAATATTAAGTAATGGAATGAAAGGAGAAAAAATTTCTGACATTAAGAAAAATATACCCCTGTCATAAAATGACTATTGAATTTCATGTTTGGACAGAGAATCTGAGAGAGACAACAACATTCATAAGGAGCTTTTTACAAGCCAAAAGTACTCAGGAACAGAAGCAGACCAAAGCCAGGAGGAAACTCCCCTCCAAGGAGAGCTGGCCAAGTCCAGGAAAAAAAAAACAGATCTCGAGATTCTGACAAGTCCAAAGGGAGGGCTGCATAGAAAGTATTTGTGGAAAACTTTAGAGAAACCACAGATTGATAAAAGACTCAAAGAAAAAGAAAGAAAGAAAGAAAGAAGAAAAAAAGACTAAGTTAAAGAACTACACATTTTATGAATATAGGACCATATAAGAAGTCTACTTCAATGCCTGCTTTGTAGAACTAACCATAGCAATTAGTGGTGAAATGATAGTCTTGAAAATAATTTAGTTTCTTACTTTAATTCTGCAAGCAAGTGTAACCTGAGTTTATAGCCACAAATCCATTAACTTCAATAATTTCTTTCATATAGTGTATTGAGCAAAACATTATTTTTTTTTCTTTTCATTCATTGATTATTCTCAGTTGTTTGGCTTCCGTATCTCTCCACTCCACCATGAACACGTTCAATTTGCTTCTAGTCACTTCCTGTAATCATATAAACTGCAGAGAGAAGCACAGTACATTGGCAGCCACTATTCCATTCACTACCCTTAAGTATGATTAAACACATACTCCATCTTTGTTCTCTTTTAGGCTTCGCCAACAGAGGGCTATCCTATGTAAGACTTTCCACAGACACAGGGAATGAGTATAATGAAAATGACAACAAATTAATATCAATCTTCAGTGTTCTTTAGTGTCAGTTCATCATAGAGAATAACTTACTGGCTTTCCCACAACCACCATCACCACCACCACTACCCTTGATCATATCATGCTACCATTGCATTTAGACCCAATCCTTCAGATCGTGTTCCTCGCATTGAACCTTCTCTCTGTGCACCATCTACGCTCATAGAAAAAAAGTTTGCTCTTAATGAGCATAGCTTCTCTGATTATGCACAGCAACTTAACTCTTCTCACTTTTCATGTCTCTATATTCTTGTCTTGGCTTTGCTACTTTTTGCAAACCCAAAATACCCTTTATCTGTTTGTTTGTTTTTTTTCAAAAAAGGGGCAATATTCTCTTCAAGATGTGTTTGTGTTTCCCTAGACCTATTTATTGAAACTGCCAGCAGCTTTTATCTACTCTCCAAAATATTAAAATCCTATCAAGTAATGCATATACATAGCCCCAAAATATAAATATAATAAATGTTTGTAGAGAAAGGTAACATTTACTTAATTCACACCTCCCCTCCTCATCTCACTTTCATGAAGCAACTTCTAAATACATTATTTCATTTTAAAAAATTCTAATGATTACCTCCTTTAAATATTAATAATCAATTAAAAATTTTTAAAGACTATTTATTTATTTATTTATTTGTCAGAGAGAGAGAGAGAGAGCACAAGCAGAGGGAGCGGCAGGCAGAGGGAGAAGCAGGCACCTTGCTGAGCAAGGAGCCCGATGTGGTACTTGATCCCAGGCCCCTGGGATCATGACTTGACCTGAAGGCAGATGCTTCCAACTAAGCCACACGGGTATTCCAATCAATTAAAAATGGAATACATTGTCAACTGATGACCACACAATAAAGACAAGGATTTACTTATAAAACCTACCCCCTTTTCTACTTCTTTTTTCAGTTTTTTGTTTTTACTCTTTGATTTTCTCTATTATTTATTTTTTTATATAATACATTTGGTTGCATAACATTGTAAATATTATCTATTGTGCTTTTGTCTCAAAAACTTTTGCTGCCTTTCCCCATCTCTCTTTAACTCAGTGTTATTCATTCCTTCTGGGATATTCATTTCATAAGGAAAAACATAAAAGAACATGGAGAGAACAACGAAAAAGACAAATTCTTGGCTTCCAATTTTATCATAACCTAGACAACTAATGCTTTTAATTGGCAAGAGCTCTGTGTTTTGGAAAGAAGATAGAGTTTATGCAGAAATAGAATAGAAAGTTCCAGACAACCCTGCCCTTCTCTGGGTAAGGGAAGAGGTTCAACACTGACCAGAAAGCTTGAACACATACTTAAACCAGAAGCCTCAAACTACCAGAGCATAAACAAGATTTGTTTTGCCTTCAAGTCCGGTTTACAGAAGAAAATCACATCATAGATTATACCATACTCTAATCTGATTTACTCTAACATTACAATGCTAACACTCATACCCTTTTGCATTTGACACTACCAACTCCAACCTTCCATATTTCCACAACTTTAGACAGCATATTTTCACTATACCCCATATTAGAGATATTAAGCTCCTAAGTTTCTCTCCACCTCATCTTTCCCCTTCAACTTTCCAACATGTTGTCAGCCGAAAATTAACTTTTATATTATCAAAGTTGAAATTTTTTTTTCAATTTAAAAATTTTATTTAATGCTTGAGGTGCACAAAAGACATGGTACAGTCTTATGAATTCACCCAGATATACTTAACTTGATTTTCTTCTATCCTATCTGCCTTCCTTTAGCAATCTTTTTTTTTTTAATTTAAACATATAATGTAACCCCACCACTCTCTCCCAACCCCTCTCCCCTCCCACCCCCCTCAGTTTGTTTTATGACATTAAGGGTCTCTTTTGGTTTGTCTCCCTCCCGATCCCATCTTGTTTCATTTTTACTTTTCCTACCACC
>ML112311.1:0-11819 GCA_003697995.1 Taxidea taxus jeffersonii
GTGTGGCCGCCTCGCCCCGTGCTTGCGCTGCCGCGGTGGCCGGCCGACGGCCCTGTGAGGAGGCCCTGAACCAGCCGGCGGAAATGGCGCTCTCCAGGAGAAAGGTGGGAAAAGAAAAGCATAAAAGTGCTGGTGGGCAGCACAGAAGGCAGCATGTGTGCGCGCGGCGCGGGCGGCGTTCATGGACCTGACGGAGTCTGCAGCCAGCATGGGGAGGGGTCGCATCTCGCCCGTCCCAGCCTGGGATCCACGGCCCGCCGGGCGGGGCTGGTGGGCGGGGCTGGAGCTAGGGGCGGGGCTGGAGGGCGGGGGGGGGGGGGGGGGCGGGGCTGGTGGGCGGGCGGACGGGCGGGACCGGGCTGGTGGGCGGGGCGGGGCCGGGGGCGGGGCTAGAGTCAAAGGACCTAGGCCGAACCCTCCTTGGCTTTCTAACTTTGATTTCTAACCTTGTGGCCTTGGGTAGGTCGTGCGTGGAGTCCCCGTTTCATCCTCCGTGAGCTCGGGACGCCAAGACCTAGCTGGGGTGCGATGAGGCCGTGCGCGCCCTTGGTGCCGCCGCACCGAGTTTGCGGGTTTCCTCCCTCTTCCCCCTCCCCCAGCACGGTCTTGGTTTTTCTTCTTCTTCTCCGTTTAGCTGACCCTACCCATCTCCTGCGAACCGTCCCCAGACTGGCCCTGAGCTGTCGGCCCCATGGATACCCCCAGAAGCGGGGGTTCGAGTTCCCCTGCTGACCCCTGATGCCCAGGCCTGGATACCATCCCCCACCCCGGAGCCTCCAGGCCTTTGTCCCTGTCACGGGGAGGGACGCATGAGGCCTGTGGGCGACTCCGGGCCCACTCCTGGAGGGAGGGTCGTTGCACCTCCCTGTCCCCGGGGCACCCTGCCCCTGCCATCTCTCTGTGCCCCCCCCCCTTCCTCACCCAGCTCCCATGGGCCTCAGGTTTGGTGCCCATGACTCGTGGCCCTGGGCCTGTGCCTGTCCAAGTGGGCCATGCGGTCCTCTCGGTGACCACAGTCACTACGAACACACAGCAGCCCAGGGGCTGTACCAGGACACCAGGCCCCCGGGGACCAGCAGGACAGGAGCTAGGGGCTTGCAGTGATGGATGTTGGTTGAGGCTCTGAGGGGCTCATCCCAGGCAGGAAGAAGGTTAGAGGCAGGCCTGACCGCCAAGCCCACCTCGGCCTTGGGGAGGGTTCAGGGTCAGGCCTCCCAGCCACGCTGGCCTCACATTGGTCCTTACTCACCAGGGAGCAGGAGGCCGAGCTTGCCCACCCCAGGACCCTTGCTCTTCCCCAGGGAACGCGCAGCAGGAGAAGCATGAGGGAGGAGCCCTGGGGCTTCACTGGGGCAGTGTGAGCCTCCTGCCCGTGCTGCTTGAGGAGAGACCTTGTCTGTGACGATGGGACCGCTTGGGTCCCTGCCCCGCTGTTTCCAGCCACTGAGCTTCCCGGAGGGTGGGCGTCAGCTATGTCAGTGGGACAGACCCTCCCTTACGGCAGGGCTGTGACCACGTGGGCGGGGCTGATGGCTCTCCTCCTCCCCCTCTTCCTCATCTGGCTTCTCCAGGCTGTGGCCTCCGGATCAAAGCAGAAGGAGATGGGCTTCGGCCTTCAGGAGCCCTGTAGAGGCGGGGGTCCTGCCCACCAAAGGGAGGACACTTGGAAGGGGGCATCCTCAGCCAACGCTGACAGAGGAAAGAGCGTTTCCTGAAGAGCAGGACCCTTGGGTAGGACCCAGGAGGAACCCCCTGGGGCAAAGTCTGCAGATCAGGTTGCATGTGGCAAGGCCTCCCCTTCTGCCGTCTCCGGCTCCAAGCAAGCAGTTTTGCTTCTGGGTGCTTCTCAGTAACTGCAGTAATCAATTGAATAATTAAGCTAAATCCACAGAAGAGAATTAAATATTAATTTCTAATAAGCTATTCAGGGAGTGTCACCGGCAAGGACCCGCAGAATACGTATGGGCCCGGGTGTCCCCTGCCGGGCCCCCAGACCCCTCCTCCCGGCACAGGACTGACTCGTGCCAGCCTCAGTCCGGGAGGGCGATGGTTGGAGTGCCAGCCCTGGGAGGCATGGTCAGGCCCTGGTCACTCCGTCAGGAGGCCAGGAGGCCCACGAGGCTGGGATCAGGCACAGCAACAGAGCAGGGCGTCCGCGGGATCTGGGCCCCCATCTCCCCAGCAGCTGCGGTCCCCCTCATCACCTCATCATGGGGGAGCAGCGCCATTTGGTGGACTGGTTAGTGGATGAAAAATGACACGTCTGAAGGACATCGACAGTGACCTGAGAGGTGGGGACTCTCCCCCTCAGGCCCCTGGGGTCTGTGTGGCACCGGTGTTCCAAGAAGTGTCTCAGTCAGCGCAGCCAGGTGGACTCATGGTGGGGGCTGGCCCCAGCAGTCAGAAGGCAACGTTGCAGGGTGGACACTGAGTATGACCTGGCCACATGCTGAGCCCTGACCTAGGTTACACTCTGAGCCCCGATCCCGGTCATACACTGAGCCCTGACTCTGGTCACACTCTAAGCCCTGACCCTGGTCCTATGCTGAGCCCTGATCCTGGCCACATGTTGAGCCCTGATTCTGGTCACACTCTGAGCCCTGACTTTGGTCACAAGATGAAGCTGATCCTGAACCTGACCTCCCTTAAGAGATGAGAAAGCACGAGCCGTGAAAGTCACGTTCGGCTGCAGCGAAAAGTTGATCACGGTGGAGAAGGTAGGGGGGCCAGGGTCACATTTTAGGGGGGTGTGAATGCAGGTTAAGGGCCTAGTCTCAGTCCAGTGTCAGCGGGGCCGTGGGGTGTTTGGAGCCGGGCATGGCCATGGCTGGGGTGGGGTGTGGAGGTGCTGGCTCCGTGACCGTGACCGTGGCCCCTGCTGAGAGACTAGCACAGAGGGGGAGGGGCCGTGAACTTAGGGCTGGGGAGTTGAGGGGCAGGCGCAGAGCGGTGTGGCCCCAAGAAGGTCTGCATGGGGTGGGTACAGGCTGTGCTGGAGCCAGGCTCTGTGTTCTTGGTCACGGCTGGCCGCGAGCATTACTGACTCGGGCTCGGATCCCACTCGGCCATTTGGCCTTCGGCTCGGCCCAGCTGGCTGTCCCCCGGATTTCAGTGCCCGGGTTTCAGCGCCGGGGCTCCACGACAGCGTGTGGTGGGGGCAGGGCACGGTGGGTTCTGAGAGGCTCCGGGCACAACCCAGCCCGGTGGACACCCCTGCCGTAAACGCCAGACCGAGCAGAATCCCAACAGAGCCCAGTTGATGGTGAACTTCCAACCAAGAACTAGTGATCTAGTGTGCGACGTCCCGGGCGGCATTTGGAGAGTCTTACACGGAAACGGTCATTCGCTCCCTCTGCGAGATGGAAGCTGGTGACCTGTGTCTTGCCTGGGGATGCTGCCCGCCCCCTCCCGGGGCTCCCCTGGCAGCTGGCGTCCCGGGTACCTGGCAGGATGAGAAGTCACCGCTGTAGTCCTGCTCAGAGGCCCCTCCAGCTGGGCCGGGCTTCCACAGGAGCCCAGGGTTGGAGCTGGGAGGCCAGGGAGAAGGGGTGAGGCGTAGGAAAGAGGTGTGATGGGGGTGGGGGCAGGGGTGGGGGGCTCTCTGAGGCTAACTCCCTCCCCTCCCACTTTCTCTTCCCTCATCGGAGCAGGTCAGAGCTTGGGTCCAGCTGGGCCCCGGCTCCCACCGCCCCACGGGCTGGGTCCCCACCCCACAGGGCTCTTTTTAGGGACAAATGAGGTAATTCAGGTAGAACCCTAGGCGTATGCCAGGTGCTCAGAACATTCCAGGCAAGTCCCGTCTGCTGTACTCCCTGGGATCAGGGACCCCACTCTGCTTTGTGGGGCAGCTGTCAGCTCCCCAAAGAAGCGGGGCATGGTGGAGAGAGCCAGGTGGGAGTCAGAGCCGGCCCTCTCCCACCTTGCGGCAGCCACGCCTCCTCCCTACAGGGATGGGCCCAGGTGATGGAACCTGTTGTTTTGCAGGTTAATGCCCTTACCTGGCCCACACCGGCCCAGGAGAGTTTCCCACTGGTCTGCCTCCCACCAGTGCGCTGACCCTGCCACCATGACATTGACCTCTGGCTGCCCCCCCCACATCCCTAATGAACTCCCTGCTTCGCTGGCCATGGCTCTGATCTCTGTCCATCAGGTGTCCGGCTCTGGGATCCCTGGAGCAGGAGCCTGAGCTGTAGTTGGGGGCAGAGGCCGTGGCGGTGGTGTGAGTGTGAGAGTGAGTGTGTGTGCGTGTCACGAACGTGTGTGCACGCATGAGTGTGTGAGTGTATGTCACAAATGTGAGTGTGCATGTGTGCGTGCACGTCACGAATGTGTGGGAGTGTGCATGCACGCACAAGCGTGTGAATGTGCATGCACAAGTATGTGAGTGAGTGTGCATGTCTGTGTGCACTCACGAATGTGTGGGAGTGTGCATGCACGCACAAGCGTGTGAATGTGCGTGCACAAGTATGTGTGAGTGAGTGTGCATGTCACGGATGTGTGTGAGTGTCGTGCATGATGAGTGTGTGTGCTAGGCGGTGTGGTGACACGGGTGGGAAACACAGATGGGGTGGTACGGGGCCACCTTTCCCTCCAGGGCTGCCCCTCCCTTGGGGCTCTCCCAGTTGGAGCCTTGACCTCCCAGGGCAGCAGGGCCCTGGGCCTTTCTCCCTGAGGACCCAGCACAAGCCCTCCCAGGGCCTCGGTGTCCCCACTCTGGAGACAGTGACTGGAGGGGGTGCGGTTGGATGCAGCTCTGAGGCCCCTGCTGCTCTGGGAGATAGGTGCTTCCGGGTCTCCTGACACCCAGCTGAGGGGGCATGGAGGGGGGGAGCAGGGGAGGGAGCGGGGGAGGCACCCCCAGATAGAGGGACTGGAGCCAAAGAAGCCTTTAGCCATGGCCTGGCCCCTGTGGGCAGGAGAGGGCAAGAGGCAGCTGCTCTCATGGTAGGGGGAGTGGGTGCCAGGCAGGTGCGGGGGTGGGGGTGGGGGGAGCAGGCCGAGGCCCCCAGGGCGCAGCACTGGGTCAGCAGCGCCCTTCCCAGGACCCTGTAGGACCCCAAGGGGTGTGGCTGCCCCCCAGATGCCCCTCGCCTGGGAAGGGCATTCTGGAAAGGCCTGCAGGGTGCAGGGGACTGCCCAGGGGGCCAGGAGCAGAGGGCCCGCCCCTCCCCACCACCCCTCCCCCACCGCCCCTCCCCCAGTGCCCCATCCTCCACAGAAGAGGGTCCAGACCCTCTGGGATCCAGGGCGCTTTGTTACAAAGACCGCTTCAGGATTTTAAAGACTCAGCTCCGCACTTCTCAGCTCTTCCTCCTCCAGTGGCTGAGGGACCAGAACCACAGAAGGGTGGGCAGCAGCGGCAGCGCGGGGACAGGTGGGAGTGCACAGACCCCTCCCCCGCAAGCCAGTACCATGGCCTCCTCCTCCGCCCGCCGCTGGCTCCCGGGGAGTTCCGCGGCCGTGTCAGGAGCAAACTGAATTTGGCACCTCCGGCTCCGGGCCTGGGGCGCTCGGTCTCAGGGCAGCTGCCAGACACCGGCCAGCGCTCAGCGCCAGCGTCTCAGCCCAGGCCTGGCAGCCGCTGGCTGGGCCCTGGGGGCAGGGGAAGCCTGGGTTTGGGGCTAGAGGGACCAGGAGATCCTGGTCACAGCCAGGAAGCACAAGTGGTGGGTGGCCCCCGCTCGGGGGCTGCAAGGTGAGGTCCCTGGGCTGGGGTTTGGTCCCCATTTCCCAGGTGAGAACAGGCTGCTTGCAGGGAGGGGGAGTGAGCCCGGCTGCTGGGGAGGAGACAGGCTGGGCCTCCCTCCCGGATGCCTGACTCCTGACTCGGGGAAGGGGAGTGGGGGTGGGGGGCCGGCCAGCACCCCTGTGAGGCACGCGGGGCCCCAGGCAGCCCCCCGCAGCTCGGTCCGCTCTTCTGGGGTGGCCCTGTTGGGAGCAAGGGGTCTGGGGTGAGGACTTCAGGTGGGCCGGCTGGGGCAGCGAGGGGCCAGGGAGAGGGCTCCCGGGAGGTGCCACCAGCTGGTGGGCCCCGGGGCCTCCCCACTCGAGGCCGAGCTGTCAGAGTGCCCTTCAGCCCCCAGCACCTGGATCTGGAGTGGCAGGGAGGCGGAGAGCAGAGCTGGCCGACTGAGGCAGCCCCAGCCCGAGGGAGGCCGCTGCAGACGCACCTCCGGGAACCCAGCCCAAGGCCCACAGAGGGAACGTTGGCAGAGCCAGGATTGGGGCCTGTCTCATTCCCTGTTCCCCGGCCAGACAGGATGTATGGGAGCCCCATGGTGGGTGGGATTGTCACATTTGCCTCTGGGGGAGCATGGGGCTGGGGCGGGGAGAGACCTCGGCTTCAGCCTAGAGCAGGTAGACCTGAGGTGTTGGGGTCACATCTCAAGGAACCCCCCGCAGTCTCTCTCCCATTTCTCATCAGCCCACACCCCCCTGGCCGCTCCTCGGGTCCCTATCCTGCGCCCCCCACCCACCCCAGGGCCTCTGGCTCCTCCTCTGCAAAGCAGGGCTGTTAGCACCTCTGTGGGGCCGTTGCGGGGGGGCGGGGGTGCAGGGCAGGCCTGCTCAGTGCGGAGGGCCCAGCTCAGACTCCTCCCAGCCTGGCTGGGCCTGGCACTGTCCTCGCCCCAGGAGCCCATGAGGACCCTGCTGTGGGGACCCTCTGCCCAGGGCCTGGCCCCGGGCGCATCCGGCCCCTCTAGCTGGGGGCCACAGGTCTGGAAGAGCGCCCAGCTGAGCCAGACTCCTGAGGGCCACCGGCAAGGGGTCCCTTCGGCTCAGGCTGCACACGGTGAGAGACATACAGGCCACCATCCTTTCCACTACAACTCAGACCAGCAAGCCGAGGAAACCGGCCCAGGAGACCAAGCGCGCCTGCCTCTCCCCTGGGACGTGCTCTTTGCCAGTGATCAGCGCACTGGCGGGCCCTGTGTTCACAGCACACTGTGGTTCAGAGCTGAGAGCACTCTAGCCCCCCAGCTGGGCCCTGGGAGCTGGGGTGGGGCGGGGAGGGGCCCAGGAAGGAAGGGAAACAGCCGCCTCCTATCCCAGCGCTCACGGCCGCGCCAGGCATCCCCCTCCTGCCTGAGTCAGACAGGGACCGAATCTGCAGGGGACAGGCCCTGTGGGGCCCGCACTGGGTCCCCCGAAGCCGGGCTCAGTCGCATGCCTGCTGGTTGGCGCTGCCCGTCGCGGGACACCCTCCCGGGGTTCCTCCCGCGGTCAGGGCTTCCTCTTGGCCTGGCAGCCTCGCTGGGCAAGCGTCCAGGGAGCGTCCCGAGGGAGCGCAGGGCAGAAACCACAACTTCTCTGTAGCCCCGTCCCCACAGTGCTCCTGGGGCTGTCCGGTCTGAGGGGAGGGCAAGGAGCCGGGCCGTGGCTCGGAGGGGCAGGGGACCGCCTTGCGAACATGCAATATGCCCCAACGTCCCTTATTTCAGCCTCGGCTGGCGGAAGGTTCCTCCGTGTCGTGACTCCAGCCCTCATTCTGAGGGCCTCGGTGTGACCGCTCGAACCCGCGCTGCTCCGGGACCGGCTCTGGGCTCCCTCCATCCTTGCCGTGCCCTTGACGGTCAGGGCCGGTCACCTGGGCATGGATCACATCCCTCAATGGCACTGGACACGTGGCGGTCTCGGCCCCCTCGGCCCAGAGCCCGTGCTGCTACCGTGAGCGGGAACAGTCCTCCCTCGGGCACGAACATGGCCGGTCCCCGGGCTGGAGGGCGTAAGGTTGGGGGGTGCTGGGTCCCCGGGCTTCGAGGGCGGGAGCAGGTGCTCCAGCAGGCACCCCTGCTGCAGACGGTTCGGGTCCCGGCGCGCTGGGGATCCTGTCCGGCCTCCGCCACGCTCAGGCCCGGCTGCTGCAGGTGACGCCGAGACCCGTGGGTCCTGTGAGCATCAGGCGTGGCTTTGCCCCTTTCGGCTTTGAAAAGGGTTTCTTGGTTGGAAGCTAAGAAAGGCTCAGAGTCTGCGTAGAAGTTCTTACAGAAGAGAAGGGGCCACTTGTCCTCAACTGCTCAGAAAACATTCACCAGTCTCTCTTACCTGTGCAAGTGTCTGTCCATGGGCCCATCTCTCCATCCATCCACCTATCCACTCGCCCACCCACCAGCCACCCGCCCAGCCGCCCACCCCCATCCGTCCCTGCGTCCCCCCCCATCCACCCGTCTCTGCCCTGGACAGCCGTATGTCTTCCCACTGGGGCTTGTCTCCAGCAGTGAACCGGGACCCCTGACTTCTCCTGGGGGTGGCAGATCCATCCTTGTAAACAGAGAAGCCAGAACTCGTTGCGCGAGGCGCAGGGGCAATGCAGGGAGCCGGGGGGTCACGGAGCAGGCGGCTGGGGTCTCAGAGGGCACCTGGGGGAGGCGACCCGCGAGCCGCAGGCAAGACGGGAACACGGGACCTCGTTCGGGCCGAGTGGCTGACTCAGCCCAGCAGCCTCGGAGCCCCAGAGCCAACTTTGGGCCTGGAGCTGCCAGTTCTCCCTTTAAACAAATCCCTGCTCCCTTCCCCGGTGACTTTCCAATTTAAATACCCAAATTGTTTACTCGCTGAAATCGGTTGACAAGGGACCAGCTTGTATCTGCGATTCCATTGACTATGATACACTGTATTACAATCACAGCTCGACTGCATTTCTTTTTAATTTATTTTTCTCTCAACGTTCTCCTCCGTCAGTAATTCCGAGACTAATTGTCCTCGAGATCATCCCATCAAGTGGAGAAGGGTAATGAGTTGCTGCCCTTCACAGAGCTGTGCGGGGAGCTGCGGGGCCTCGGGCTCCCCTTCCCTTTGTCCTCCCTTCCAGACCGCCCTCCGCCTGGGATCCAGTCCCCCAGTCTCCTCCAGCAGGCTCCACCGTCGTCCTCCGACCCTGCCTGCAGGGGGTCGGGGGGCGGCCAGGGCACCAGGGGAGGCGGGAACCCTGCCCTGCCGGTGCCCCTCGGGGGTCCCCACCTGGGAGGGAGGCAGGCGGGAGGCCGTACTCCTGCACGGAGCTCTTTCTCTGGGCCTCAGTTTCTGCATCTGCAAGGTGGGCCCGAGGTCTCGGGGGCCTGCAGCTGTGATAATCTGTGAGTAGGGCCATGCATAGTGCTGGATTGGCCTTCTGGGTCCCCCTGCCCATGGGGTCATGCCCGGGGAGCCTTTCCTGCTCCCATGCACCCGCCTAAGAAACGCTCCCTCTGCTCATCCCCCTCCCACTGTCCCCTCCTGCGGGACTGTCTGCTCTGGGGTCCGGGCCTGGGGCGGACTCTGTGCTAGGCACAGGCCACCTGGGTTGCAGGCGGGCATCATCACCGGCCCTCCCTTCCATGGGACATGGAGGGGCAGAGGGGCAGAGGGGCAGAGGGACCGGACGGCGTGGGAACTTGCCCAGTGCCGGTGGCTGGGAGGCCCTGGAGCAGAGGTTAGGGCCCAGACCAGGGTGGCTGTGCAGGTGGCTCTCCAGCCGAGCCCTGAGCCCTGTCCCAGCGTGTCTTGTGGGAGGGATGGGGAGCCAGGCCCCCAGGCAGCCAGGGCTGACCCTGTGGGCAGGGCACCAGGAAATGAGAGGCCGTGACCCCTCGGCCACTCCCTTAAATGGGACACAAAACTGTTCTCTGGGTGCGTGCACATGTGTATGCATGTGTGGGCACGTGCGTGATGAAGGCCGTTCTTGAAGCCTGCGGGAAAGGCCTCCTGGCTCCATCTGGCCCACCCTAGGGGACCTGGGCAGCTCGTGTCCCTGTGGGGGTCTCTGCCTCTCTTGTGATGTGGGGTGTGGTCTGACCCGCACACACGTGTGGGGCGAGGGGTCGAGGGGTCGGTCCCCTTCGTGTGGCAGATGAAGATCCAGAGCCAGGGGCAGCGGCCGAGCCGGCGCAGAGTCTGGTCAGTCTGGTCGCTTGCTCCCCGTCCCGGGGCCGTTCTCGGGGAGGAACAGCTTCCCAGGGCCCCGAGCAGATTTGCTCAATGATTTGCTCGATGGGGATTGTCTTGCTATTTGGGGGTGTAGATCTTCACAGCAGCCAAGATACCGTTATTGTCGCGTGTGCCAGGTCTGTGAAGAAGAGAATCAATAACAGGGTGCGAGGAAGGAGGGGGCCCGAGAGGGAGCCCTGTGCGGAGCCCGGCACTGGGAGGTCAGCCCTGTGTGCTTCCAGAAAGATCTGGGGGAGGGGAGGGTGTCTTCCTGCCTGCTCCGGCCTCACCAAGCTGCCACAAGCGGCAAGCGAGGCCAGCGAGGGCGCTGGGGACCCTGGGCGGGGGGTGTGGGGCTGCGGCAGAGCATGGGGCAGGCCCCGGGCCAGGCACAGAGATGCCCGCCAGAGGACGCAGTGCCCCATCCCGCTCGCGCCCCGATGGAGCCCTGACAGCCTTGCTTTGCTGGGCACCTGCCCTTGGCCCTTGCCGGGTGCCCTGCTGTGGGTGCAGGCAGGGGTCAGGTTCGTTTCCCTGGGGGGCGAGAGCCTGGTCCCGGGACCCCTGAACCCGGGCTCACAGCAGGCTCTGCCGTGTCCTTAGCACTGCAACCTTGGGGAAGTTCGTGCTTCAACTTTGGGTTCCTTGTCCATAAAATGGGGGCAGTAACGGCTTTCCCTAGGGGTTTTGAGCAGATGGCACGAGATGATTAGGTTCATACTTGATGAGCACAGTGCCCTCCGCCCTTACTCTCCAGAGCTGCCCACGTGCCCTCGGGCCAGGGGACCTGGCCTCTGGAGCTCTTCCAAGCGAGGGTCAGGGCAGAATGGCAGGGACTCCTGGGGACCTGAGTCACCTGCCCCTTGACCCACCCTGACCCTGTAAGTCCTCCTTGAGATCGCACCTCATACCTGGGCGCTGCAGCCAGGAGGAACCATCCCCACGCTCCTGTCCCCTACGCGGGGAGGGGTTCGTGGCTCCTGATTGGGCTGGGGAGCGCTGAGATGCCAGGGAGCCTGAATTCAATTACACACCAGGTGTTATGTATGTGGTGCCCTACAAGGCATCGATCCCTCAGGGTGACAGATCAGTGATGAATCAGGCAATAGACCAGCTTGTAGATGAAATAAATGAGATTGTGCAGGCAGCCAGGCTGGGGGTGGGCTCCAGGGGAGTGGGGCAGAGCTGTGAGCCCCGGAGGACGTCTTTCAGGCTGGGTGGCCGGGGCACGGGCCATTCGCCTGCCGGGGTCACTGCTGCTGGGCGGCACGCAGGCCTAGGGAGCTGCGGCAAACCTACCTGTGAGAGCTGCCTGTTCCAAGGACTTATGCAGAGCTGACCAGGGTCCCCTGTGATGACCCTCACCCCCAGGAACTTGAGGGCATCATCATCCCACGTTTGGAGGGAAGCAGGCCCGGGGAGGGTAAGTGACATGCCCTGTGTCATGCAGAGCCGGGACAGACGAGGGTTTCAAAACCAGACAGACCGTGCACTTCCCTTCCAGTCAGATTTCTGAACTGGGACCAGGGACAGCAGGAAAGGGTCCTTGGAGGGACTGGGCCCAGCTGCAGGGCTTGGTCTCAATGGCCTTTGCTTGTACACACTTCTGATTAGGACCGGGATCCTGCACCGAGGGACCCGGAGAAACATCTGGAAACGGGACTTTGCTGTGCTTAAGGGCCTCAAACCGGCAGCAATGAAACCCAGGGTCAGAGTGGGTGGCCCCGGGTGTGGGAGGTGAGGGGGGCACTGTGCTCTGCACATGGCATCTGTGTGGGAGCTGTCCCCCCTGCCCCCCACTCCTGTCCCTCCTGCCCCCCCACTCCTGTCCCTCCTGCCCCCCCATTCCTGTCCCTCCTGCCCCCCTCCTGTCCCTCCTGCCCCCCCACTCCTGTCCCTCCTGCCCCCCCATT
>ML112312.1:0-11819 GCA_003697995.1 Taxidea taxus jeffersonii
GTGTGGCCGCCTCGCCCCGTGCTTGCGCTGCCGCGGTGGCCGGCCGAAGGCCCTGTGAGGAGGCCCTGAACCAGCCGGCGGAAATGGCGCTCTCCAGGAGAAAGGTGGGAAAAGAAAAGCATAAAAGTGCTGGTGGGCAGCACAGAAGGCAGCATGTGTGCGCGCGGCGCGGGCGGCGTTCATGGACCTGACGGAGTCTGCAGCCAGCATGGGGAGGGGTCGCATCTCGCCCGTCCCAGCCTGGGATCCACGGCCCGCCGGGCGGGGCTGGTGGGCGGGGCTGGAGCTAGGGGCGGGGCTGGAGGGCGGGGGGGGGGGGGGGGGCGGGGCTGGTGGGCGGGCGGACGGGCGGGACCGGGCTGGTGGGCGGGGCGGGGCCGGGGGCGGGGCTAGAGTCAAAGGACCTAGGCCGAACCCTCCTTGGCTTTCTAACTTTGATTTCTAACCTTGTGGCCTTGGGTAGGTCGTGCGTGGAGTCCCCGTTTCATCCTCCGTGAGCTCGGGACGCCAAGACCTAGCTGGGGTGCGATGAGGCCGTGCGCGCCCTTGGTGCCGCCGCACCGAGTTTGCGGGTTTCCTCCCTCTTCCCCCTCCCCCAGCACGGTCTTGGTTTTTCTTCTTCTTCTCCGTTTAGCTGACCCTACCCATCTCCTGCGAACCGTCCCCAGACTGGCCCTGAGCTGTCGGCCCCATGGATACCCCCAGAAGCGGGGGTTCGAGTTCCCCTGCTGACCCCTGATGCCCAGGCCTGGATACCATCCCCCACCCCGGAGCCTCCAGGCCTTTGTCCCTGTCACGGGGAGGGACGCATGAGGCCTGTGGGCGACTCCGGGCCCACTCCTGGAGGGAGGGTCGTTGCACCTCCCTGTCCCCGGGGCACCCTGCCCCTGCCATCTCTCTGTGCCCCCCCCCCTTCCTCACCCAGCTCCCATGGGCCTCAGGTTTGGTGCCCATGACTCGTGGCCCTGGGCCTGTGCCTGTCCAAGTGGGCCATGCGGTCCTCTCGGTGACCACAGTCACTACGAACACACAGCAGCCCAGGGGCTGTACCAGGACACCAGGCCCCCGGGGACCAGCAGGACAGGAGCTAGGGGCTTGCAGTGATGGATGTTGGTTGAGGCTCTGAGGGGCTCATCCCAGGCAGGAAGAAGGTTAGAGGCAGGCCTGACCGCCAAGCCCACCTCGGCCTTGGGGAGGGTTCAGGGTCAGGCCTCCCAGCCACGCTGGCCTCACATTGGTCCTTACTCACCAGGGAGCAGGAGGCCGAGCTTGCCCACCCCAGGACCCTTGCTCTTCCCCAGGGAACGCGCAGCAGGAGAAGCATGAGGGAGGAGCCCTGGGGCTTCACTGGGGCAGTGTGAGCCTCCTGCCCGTGCTGCTTGAGGAGAGACCTTGTCTGTGACGATGGGACCGCTTGGGTCCCTGCCCCGCTGTTTCCAGCCACTGAGCTTCCCGGAGGGTGGGCGTCAGCTATGTCAGTGGGACAGACCCTCCCTTACGGCAGGGCTGTGACCACGTGGGCGGGGCTGATGGCTCTCCTCCTCCCCCTCTTCCTCATCTGGCTTCTCCAGGCTGTGGCCTCCGGATCAAAGCAGAAGGAGATGGGCTTCGGCCTTCAGGAGCCCTGTAGAGGCGGGGGTCCTGCCCACCAAAGGGAGGACACTTGGAAGGGGGCATCCTCAGCCAACGCTGACAGAGGAAAGAGCGTTTCCTGAAGAGCAGGACCCTTGGGTAGGACCCAGGAGGAACCCCCTGGGGCAAAGTCTGCAGATCAGGTTGCATGTGGCAAGGCCTCCCCTTCTGCCGTCTCCGGCTCCAAGCAAGCAGTTTTGCTTCTGGGTGCTTCTCAGTAACTGCAGTAATCAATTGAATAATTAAGCTAAATCCACAGAAGAGAATTAAATATTAATTTCTAATAAGCTATTCAGGGAGTGTCACCGGCAAGGACCCGCAGAATACGTATGGGCCCGGGTGTCCCCTGCCGGGCCCCCAGACCCCTCCTCCCGGCACAGGACTGACTCGTGCCAGCCTCAGTCCGGGAGGGCGATGGTTGGAGTGCCAGCCCTGGGAGGCATGGTCAGGCCCTGGTCACTCCGTCAGGAGGCCAGGAGGCCCACGAGGCTGGGATCAGGCACAGCAACAGAGCAGGGCGTCCGCGGGATCTGGGCCCCCATCTCCCCAGCAGCTGCGGTCCCCCTCATCACCTCATCATGGGGGAGCAGCGCCATTTGGTGGACTGGTTAGTGGATGAAAAATGACACGTCTGAAGGACATCGACAGTGACCTGAGAGGTGGGGACTCTCCCCCTCAGGCCCCTGGGGTCTGTGTGGCACCGGTGTTCCAAGAAGTGTCTCAGTCAGCGCAGCCAGGTGGACTCATGGTGGGGGCTGGCCCCAGCAGTCAGAAGGCAACGTTGCAGGGTGGACACTGAGTATGACCTGGCCACATGCTGAGCCCTGACCTAGGTTACACTCTGAGCCCCGATCCCGGTCATACACTGAGCCCTGACTCTGGTCACACTCTAAGCCCTGACCCTGGTCCTATGCTGAGCCCTGATCCTGGCCACATGTTGAGCCCTGATTCTGGTCACACTCTGAGCCCTGACTTTGGTCACAAGATGAAGCTGATCCCGAACCTGACCTCCCTTAAGAGATGAGAAAGCACGAGCCGTGAAAGTCACGTTCGGCTGCAGCGAAAAGTTGATCACGGTGGAGAAGGTAGGGGGGCCAGGGTCACATTTTAGGGGGGTGTGAATGCAGGTTAAGGGCCTAGTCTCAGTCCAGTGTCAGCGGGGCCGTGGGGTGTTTGGAGCCGGGCATGGCCATGGCTGGGGTGGGGTGTGGAGGTGCTGGCTCCGTGACCGTGACCGTGGCCCCTGCTGAGAGACTAGCACAGAGGGGGAGGGGCCGTGAACTTAGGGCTGGGGAGTTGAGGGGCAGGCGCAGAGCGGTGTGGCCCCAAGAAGGTCTGCATGGGGTGGGTACAGGCTGTGCTGGAGCCAGGCTCTGTGTTCTTGGTCACGGCTGGCCGCGAGCATTACTGACTCGGGCTCGGATCCCACTCGGCCATTTGGCCTTCGGCTCGGCCCAGCTGGCTGTCCCCCGGATTTCAGTGCCCGGGTTTCAGCGCCGGGGCTCCACGACAGCGTGTGGTGGGGGCAGGGCACGGTGGGTTCTGAGAGGCTCCGGGCACAACCCAGCCCGGTGGACACCCCTGCCGTAAACGCCAGACCGAGCAGAATCCCAACAGAGCCCAGTTGATGGTGAACTTCCAACCAAGAACTAGTGATCTAGTGTGCGACGTCCCGGGCGGCATTTGGAGAGTCTTACACGGAAACGGTCATTCGCTCCCTCTGCGAGATGGAAGCTGGTGACCTGTGTCTTGCCTGGGGATGCCGCCCGCCCCCTCCCGGGGCTCCCCTGGCAGCTGGCGTCCCGGGTACCTGGCAGGATGAGAAGTCACCGCTGTAGTCCTGCTCAGAGGCCCCTCCAGCTGGGCCGGGCTTCCACAGGAGCCCAGGGTTGGAGCTGGGAGGCCAGGGAGAAGGGGTGAGGCGTAGGAAAGAGGTGTGATGGGGGTGGGGGCAGGGGTGGGGGGCTCTCTGAGGCTAACTCCCTCCCCTCCCACTTTCTCTTCCCTCATCGGAGCAGGTCAGAGCTTGGGTCCAGCTGGGCCCCGGCTCCCGCCGCCCCACGGGCTGGGTCCCCACCCCACAGGGCTCTTTTTAGGGACAAATGAGGTAATTCAGGTAGAACCCTAGGCGTATGCCAGGTGCTCAGAACATTCCAGGCAAGTCCCGTCTGCTGTACTCCCTGGGATCAGGGACCCCACTCTGCTTTGTGGGGCAGCTGTCAGCTCCCCAAAGAAGCGGGGCATGGTGGAGAGAGCCAGGTGGGAGTCAGAGCCGGCCCTCTCCCACCTTGCGGCAGCCACGCCTCCTCCCTACAGGGATGGGCCCAGGTGATGGAACCTGTTGTTTTGCAGGTTAATGCCCTTACCTGGCCCACACCGGCCCAGGAGAGTTTCCCACTGGTCTGCCTCCCACCAGTGCGCTGACCCTGCCACCATGACATTGACCTCTGGCTGCCCCCCCCCACATCCCTAATGAACTCCCTGCTTCGCTGGCCATGGCTCTGATCTCTGTCCATCAGGTGTCCGGCTCTGGGATCCCTGGAGCAGGAGCCTGAGCTGTAGTTGGGGGCAGAGGCCGTGGCGGTGGTGTGAGTGTGAGAGTGAGTGTGTGTGCGTGTCACGAACTTGTGTGCACGCATGAGTGTGTGAGTGTATGTCACAAATGTGAGTGTGCATGTGTGCGTGCACGTCACGAATGTGTGGGAGTGTGCATGCACGCACAAGCGTGTGAATGTGCATGCACAAGTATGTGTGAGTGAGTGTGCATGTCTGTGTGCACTCACGAATGTGTGGGAGTGTGCATGCACGCACAAGCGTGTGAATGTGCGTGCACAAGTATGTGTGAGTGAGTGTGCATGTCACGGATGTGTGTGAGTGTCGTGCATGATGAGTGTGTGTGCTAGGCGGTGTGGTGACACGGGTGGGAAACACAGATGGGGTGGTACGGGGCCGCCTTTCCCTCCAGGGCTGCCCCTCCCTTGGGGCTCTCCCAGTTGGAGCCTTGACCTCCCAGGGCAGCAGGGCCCTGGGCCTTTCTCCCTGAGGACCCAGCACAAGCCCTCCCAGGGCCTCGGTGTCCCCACTCTGGAGACAGTGACTGGAGGGAGTGCGGTTGGATGCAGCTCTGAGGCCCCTGCTGCTCTGGGAGATAGGTGCTTCCGGGTCTCCTGACACCCAGCTGAGGGGGCATGGAGGGGGGGAGCAGGGGAGGGAGCGGGGGAGGCACCCCCAGATAGAGGGACTGGAGCCAAAGAAGCCTTTAGCCATGGCCTGGCCCCTGTGGGCAGGAGAGGGCAAGAGGCAGCTGCTCTCATGGTAGGGGGAGTGGGTGCCAGGCAGGTGCGGGGGTGGGGGTGGGGGGAGCAGGCCGAGGCCCCCAGGGCGCAGCACTGGGTCAGCAGCGCCCTTCCCAGGACCCTGTAGGACCCCAAGGGGTGTGGCTGCCCCCCAGATGCCCCTCGCCTGGGAAGGGCATTCTGGAAAGGCCTGCAGGGTGCAGGGGACTGCCCAGGGGGCCAGGAGCAGAGGGCCCGCCCCTCCCCACCACCCCTCCCCCACCGCCCCTCCCCCAGTGCCCCATCCTCCACAGAAGAGGGTCCAGACCCTCTGGGATCCAGGGCGCTTTGTTACAAAGACCGCTTCAGGATTTTAAAGACTCAGCTCCGCACTTCTCAGCTCTTCCTCCTCCAGTGGCTGAGGGACCAGAACCACAGAAGGGTGGGCAGCAGCGGCAGCGCGGGGACAGGTGGGAGTGCACAGACCCCTCCCCCGCAAGCCAGTACCATGGCCTCCTCCTCCGCCCGCCGCTGGCTCCCGGGGAGTTCCGCGGCCGTGTCAGGAGCAAACTGAATTTGGCACCTCCGGCTCCGGGCCTGGGGCGCTCGGTCTCAGGGCAGCTGCCAGACACCGGCCAGCGCTCAGCGCCAGCGTCTCAGCCCAGGCCTGGCAGCCGCTGGCTGGGCCCTGGGGGCAGGGGAAGCCTGGGTTTGGGGCTAGAGGGACCAGGAGATCCTGGTCACAGCCAGGAAACACAAGTGGTGGGTGGCCCCCGCTCGGGGGCTGCAAGGTGAGGTCCCTGGGCTGGGGTTTGGTCCCCATTTCCCAGGTGAGAACAGGCTGCTTGCAGGGAGGGGGAGTGAGCCCGGCTGCTGGGGAGGAGACAGGCTGGGCCTCCCTCCCGGATGCCTGACTCCTGACTCGGGGAAGGGGAGTGGGGGTGGGGGGCCGGCCAGCACCCCTGTGAGGTACGCGGGGCCCCAGGCAGCCCCCCGCAGCTCGGTCCGCTCTTCTGGGGTGGCCCTGTTGGGAGCAAGGGGTCTGGGGTGAGGACTTCAGGTGGGCCGGCCGGGGCAGCGAGGGGCCAGGGAGAGGGCTCCCGGGAGGTGCCACCAGCTGGTGGGCCCCGGGGCCTCCCCACTCGAGGCCGAGCTGTCAGAGTGCCCTTCAGCCCCCAGCACCTGGATCTGGAGTGGCAGGGAGGCGGAGAGCAGAGCTGGCCGACTGAGGCAGCCCCAGCCCGAGGGAGGCCGCTGCAGACGCACCTCCGGGAACCCAGCCCAAGGCCCACAGAGGGAACGTTGGCAGAGCCAGGATTGGGGCCTGTCTCATTCCCTGTTCCCCGGCCAGACAGGATGTATGGGAGCCCCATGGTGGGTGGGATTGTCACATTTGCCTCTGGGGGAGCATGGGGCTGGGGCGGGGAGAGACCTCGGCTTCAGCCTAGAGCAGGTAGACCTGAGGTGTTGGGGTCACATCTCAAGGAACCCCCCGCAGTCTCTCCCATTTCTCATCAGCCCACACCCCCCTGGCCGCTCCTCGGGTCCCTATCCTGCGCCCCCCACCCACCCCAGGGCCTCTGGCTCCTCCTCTGCAAAGCAGGGCTGTTAGCACCTCTGTGGGGCCGTTGCGGGGGGCGGGGGTGCAGGGCAGGCCTGCTCAGTGCGGAGGGCCCAGCTCAGACTCCTCCCAGCCTGGCTGGGCCTGGCACTGTCCTCGCCCCAGGAGCCCATGAGGACCCTGCTGTGGGGACCCTCTGCCCAGGGCCTGGCCCCGGGCGCATCCGGCCCCTCTAGCTGGGGGCCACAGGTCTGGAAGAGCGCCCAGCTGAGCCAGACTCCTGAGGGCCACCGGCAAGGGGTCCCTTCGGCTCAGGCTGCACACGGTGAGAGACATACACGCCACCATCCTTTCCACTACAACTCAGACCAGCAAGCCGAGGAAACCGGCCCAGGAGACCAAGCGCGCCTGCCTCTCCCCTGGGACGTGCTCTTTGCCAGTGATCAGCGCACTGGCGGGCCCTGTGTTCACAGCACACTGTGGTTCAGAGCTGAGAGCACTCTAGCCCCCCAGCTGGGCCCTGGGAGCTGGGGTGGGGCGGGGAGGGGCCCAGGAAGGAAGGGAAACAGCCGCCTCCTATCCCAGCGCTCACGGCCGCGCCAGGCATCCCCCTCCTGCCTGAGTCAGACAGGGACCGAATCTGCAGGGGACAGGCCCTGTGGGGCCCGCACTGGGTCCCCCGAAGCCGGGCTCAGTCGCATGCCTGCTGGTTGGCGCTGCCCGTCGCGGGACACCCTCCCGGGGTTCCTCCCGCGGTCAGGGCTTCCTCTTGGCCTGGCAGCCTCGCTGGGCAAGCGTCCAGGGAGCGTCCCGAGGGAGCGCAGGGCAGAAACCACAACTTCTCTGTAGCCCCGTCCCCACAGTGCTCCTGGGGCTGTCCGGTCTGAGGGGAGGGCAAGGAGCCGGGCCGTGGCTCGGAGGGGCAGGGGACCGCCTTGCGAACATGCAATATGCCCCAACGTCCCTTATTTCAGCCTCGGCTGGCGGAAGGTTCCTCCGTGTCGTGACTCCAGCCCTCATTCTGAGGGCCTCGGTGTGACCGCTCGAACCCGCGCTGCTCCGGGACCGGCTCTGGGCTCCCTCCATCCTTGCCGTGCCCTTGACGGTCAGGGCCGGTCACCTGGGCATGGATCACATCCCTCAATGGCACTGGACACGTGGCGGTCTCGGCCCCCTCGGCCCAGAGCCCGTGCTGCTACCGTGAGCGGGAACAGTCCTCCCTCGGGCACGAACATGGCCGGTCCCCGGGCTGGAGGGCGTAAGGTTGGGGGGTGCTGGGTCCCCGGGCTTCGAGGGCGGGAGCAGGTGCTCCAGCAGGCACCCCTGCTGCAGACGGTTCGGGTCCCGGCGCGCTGGGGATCCTGTCCGGCCTCCGCCACGCTCAGGCCCGGCTGCTGCAGGTGACGCCGAGACCCGTGGGTCCTGTGAGCATCAGGCGTGGCTTTGCCCCTTTCGGCTTTGAAAAGGGTTTCTTGGTTGGAAGCTAAGAAAGGCTCAGAGTCTGCGTAGAAGTTCTTACAGAAGAGAAGGGGCCACTTGTCCTCAACTGCTCAGAAAACATTCACCAGTCTCTCTTACCTGTGCAAGTGTCTGTCCATGGGCCCATCTCTCCATCCATCCGCCTATCCACTCGCCCACCCACCAGCCACCCGCCCAGCCGCCCACCCCCATCCGTCCCTGCGTCCCCCCCCATCCACCCGTCTCTGCCCTGGACAGCCGTATGTCTTCCCACTGGGGCTTGTCTCCAGCAGTGAACCGGGACCCCTGACTTCTCCTGGGGGTGGCAGATCCATCCTTGTAAACAGAGAAGCCAGAACTCGTTGCGCGAGGCGCAGGGGCAATGCAGGGAGCCGGGGGGTCACGGAGCAGGCGGCTGGGGTCTCAGAGGGCACCTGGGGGAGGCGACCCGCGAGCCGCAGGCAAGGCGGGAACACGGGACCTCGTTCGGGCCGAGTGGCTGACTCAGCCCAGCAGCCTCGGAGCCCCAGAGCCAACTTTGGGCCTGGAGCTGCCAGTTCTCCCTTTAAACAAATCCCTGCTCCCTTCCCCGGTGACTTTCCAATTTAAATACCCAAATTGTTTACTCGCTGAAATCGGTTGACAAGGGACCAGCTTGTATCTGCGATTCCATTGACTATGATACACTGTATTACAATCACAGCTCGACTGCATTTCTTTTTAATTTATTTTTCTCTCAACGTTCTCCTCCGTCAGTAATTCCGAGACTAATTGTCCTCGAGATCATCCCATCAAGTGGAGAAGGGTAATGAGTTGCTGCCCTTCACAGAGCTGTGCGGGGAGCTGCGGGGCCTCGGGCTCCCCTTCCCTTTGTCCTCCCTTCCAGACCGCCCTCCGCCTGGGATCCAGTCCCCCAGTCTCCTCCAGCAGGCTCCACCGTCGTCCTCCGACCCTGCCTGCAGGGGGTCGGGGGGCGGCCAGGGCACCAGGGGAGGCGGGAACCCTGCCCTGCCGGTGCCCCTCGGGGGTCCCCACCTGGGAGGGAGGCAGGCAGGAGGCCGTACTCCTGCACGGAGCTCTTTCTCTGGGCCTCAGTTTCTGCATCTGCAAGGTGGGCCCGAGGTCTCAGGGGCCTGCAGCTGTGATAATCTGTGAGTAGGGCCATGCATAGTGCTGGATTGGCCTTCTGGGTCCCCCTGCCCATGGGGTCATGCCCGGGGAGCCTTTCCTGCTCCCATGCACCCGCCTAAGAAACGCTCCCTCTGCTCATCCCCCTCCCACTGTCCCCTCCTGCGGGACTGTCTGCTCTGGGGTCCGGGCCTGGGGCGGACTCTGTGCTAGGCACAGGCCACCTGGGTTGCAGGCGGGCATCATCACCGGCCCTCCCTTCCATGGGACATGGAGGGGCAGAGGGGCAGAGGGGCAGAGGGACCGGACGGCGTGGGAACTTGCCCAGTGCCGGTGGCTGGGAGGCCCTGGAGCAGAGGTTAGGGCCCAGACCAGGGTGGCTGTGCAGGTGGCTCTCCAGCCGAGCCCTGAGCCCTGTCCCAGCGTGTCTTGTGGGAGGGATGGGGAGCCAGGCCCCCAGGCAGCCAGGGCTGACCCTGTGGGCAGGGCACC
Organism: Taxidea taxus jeffersonii; assembly: GCA_003697995.1. Taxonomy (NCBI): domain Eukaryota; kingdom Metazoa; phylum Chordata; class Mammalia; order Carnivora; family Mustelidae; genus Taxidea; species Taxidea taxus. Next base: position 9,547 of record ML112312.1, read on the forward strand.
AGGAAATGAGAGGCCGTGACCCCTCGGCCACTCCCTTAAATGGGACACAAAACTGTTCTCTGGGTGCGTGCACATGTGTATGCATGTGTGGGCACGTGCGTGATGAAGGCCGTTCTTGAAGCCTGCGGGAAAGGCCTCCTGGCTCCATCTGGCCCACCCTAGGGGACCTGGGCAGCTCGTGTCCCTGTGGGGGTCTCTGCCTCTCTTGTGATGTGGGGTGTGGTCTGACCCGCACACACGTGTGGGGCGAGGGGTCGAGGGGTCGGTCCCCTTCGTGTGGCAGATGAAGATCCAGAGCCAGGGGCAGCGGCCGAGCCGGCGCAGAGTCTGGTCAGTCTGGTCGCTTGCTCCCCGTCCCGGGGCCGTTCTCGGGGAGGAACAGCTTCCCAGGGCCCCGAGCAGATTTGCTCAATGATTTGCTCGATGGGGATTGTCTTGCTATTTGGGGGTGTAGATCTTCACAGCAGCCAAGATACCGTTATCGTCGCGTGTGCCAGGTCTGTGAAGAAGAGAATCAATAACAGGGTGCGAGGAAGGAGGGGGCCCGAGAGGGAGCCCTGTGCGGAGCCCGGCACTGGGAGGTCAGCCCTGTGTGCTTCCAGAAAGATCTGGGGGAGGGGAGGGTGTCTTCCTGCCTGCTCCGGCCTCACCAAGCTGCCACAAGCGGCAAGCGAGGCCAGCGAGGGCGCTGGGGACCCTGGGCGGGGGGTGTGGGGCTGCGGCAGAGCATGGGGCAGGCCCCGGGCCAGGCACAGAGATGCCCGCCAGAGGACGCAGTGCCCCATCCCGCTCGCGCCCCGATGGAGCCCTGACAGCCTTGCTTTGCTGGGCACCTGCCCTTGGCCCTTGCCGGGTGCCCTGCTGTGGGTGCAGGCAGGGGTCAGGTTCGTTTCCCTGGGGGGCGAGAGCCTGGTCCCGGGACCCCTGAACCCGGGCTCACAGCAGGCTCTGCCGTGTCCTTAGCACTGCAACCTTGGGGAAGTTCGTGCTTCAACTTTGGGTTCCTTGTCCATAAAATGGGGGCAGTAACGGCTTTCCCTAGGGGTTTTGAGCAGATGGCACGAGATGATTAGGTTCATACTTGATGAGCACAGTGCCCTCCGCCCTTACTCTCCAGAGCTGCCCACGTGCCCTCGGGCCAGGGGACCTGGCCTCTGGAGCTCTTCCAAGCGAGGGTCAGGGCAGAATGGCAGGGACTCCTGGGGACCTGAGTCACCTGCCCCTTGACCCACCCTGACCCTGTAAGTCCTCCTTGAGATCGCACCTCATACCTGGGCGCTGCAGCCAGGAGGAACCATCCCCACGCTCCTGTCCCCTACGCGGGGAGGGGTTCGTGGCTCCTGATTGGGCTGGGGAGCGCTGAGATGCCAGGGAGCCTGAATTCAATTACACACCAGGTGTTATGTATGTGGTGCCCTACAAGGCATCGATCCCTCAGGGTGACAGATCAGTGATGAATCAGGCAATAGACCAGCTTGTAGATGAAATAAATGAGATTGTGCAGGCAGCCAGGCTGGGGGTGGGCTCCAGGGGAGTGGGGCAGAGCTGTGAGCCCCGGAGGACGTCTTTCAGGCTGGGTGGCCGGGGCACGGGCCATTCGCCTGCCGGGGTCACTGCTGCTGGGCGGCACGCAGGCCTAGGGAGCTGCGGCAAACCTACCTGTGAGAGCTGCCTGTTCCAAGGACTTATGCAGAGCTGACCAGGGTCCCCTGTGATGACCCTCACCCCCAGGAACTTGAGGGCATCATCATCCCACGTTTGGAGGGAAGCAGGCCCGGGGAGGGTAAGTGACATGCCCTGTGTCATGCAGAGCCGGGACAGACGAGGGTTTCAAAACCAGACAGACTGTGCACTTCCCTTCCAGTCAGATTTCTGAACTGGGACCAGGGACAGCAGGAAAGGGTCCTTGGAGGGACTGGGCCCAGCTGCAGGGCTTGGTCTCAATGGCCTTTGCTTGTACACACTTCTGATTAGGACCGGGATCCTGCACCGAGGGACCCGGAGAGACATCTGGAAACGGGACTTTGCTGTGCTTAAGGGCCTCAAACCGGCAGCAATGAAACCCAGGGTCAGAGTGGGTGGCCCCGGGTGTGGGAGGTGAGGGGGGCACTGTGCTCTGCACATGGCATCTGTGTGGGAGCTGTCCCCCCTGCCCCCCACTCCTGTCCCTCCTGCCCCCCCACTCCTGTCCCTCCTGCCCCCCCATTCCTGTCCCTCCTGCCCCCCTCCTGTCCCTCCTGCCCCCCCACTCCTGTCCCTCCTGCCCCCCCATT
>RCUC01171836.1:0-23802 GCA_003697995.1 Taxidea taxus jeffersonii
GATGGTGATGATGGCGATGATGGTGACGGTGACGATGATGGTGACGATGGTGATGATGTCACATGGTGATGATGTCACATGGTGATGGTGATGGTGCTGATGATGTGATGGTGACAGCTATTATCCTTAAATAAATGACGGCTCAAGCACTGCTATTATTAACTCATCTAACTCCCACAACCAGATGGATGCTATTGTCTACCCATATCTCAGATAAAGAGATTAAGGCCTGGGAAGGCACAGTCCCTTCCTCAAGATCCCATGGCTATTAGAGTTGGAGGCAGAACTTGAACCCTGCCCCCGACCTTGGAGCGCCTGCTTCTAACAAGAACTTCTGCTGGAACCCAGCAGACCCGCTTGTCTACCAGCCTTGCTTTCCCGGTGCAGCCACCCCCAGCAGCCTGCCCTTGCTGCCCTCATCGTTCCTGGGAATGGCTGGATTAATCTTTGTCACGTTTGCACTTTCCCCCAAAGTTTGAATTAACCTCAACATTAATTTGCTGATCAAGTGCCTGCAGTAGGTCATATAACGTGAGCACCTGTGATATTCTAATGCATTTCCAAGGAAATTATTGTAATGTGCTAAATGGGAGATTTAAAGGTTACTTGTTCCCCTGCAATCTATGAACTATTTTATGAAAAAGTCATAACTGAAATAATTGAAGTGTCAGAAAGGAAAAAAAAGGATAAAAAACCCAACCAACAATTCCCTTATCACTTACCCATCATCCCAATTTTATTTGGTATTTTGGCAACCGGCCAATTCTAGAGTATCGCTCTGGGCAGAGGGAAAGAGGAGGTGGGAGAGAATCAGAGAGTCACACATATCACAGCTGGGGGCCTCAGTTATCTCTGCTGTCTCTGATTTTATCCAGGTAGTGGGTTTCATGTCCCCGGAGGGAACCAAGCATTCCGTGGGTCGCCTTCTGAGCTAGCTGCGTTGAGGGCATTCATGCATTCTACGGTTGGTGACCCAGGGCAGTCCCGAGGTGCCTTCCGACGCAGCTTCTCAGATTCTCAAAACAAAGTAAATCCCCCCTCGTCCCCCTATAGAGTCAGAACCGGAGCCAGACACTGGAATGTCTAGTCCCAGCTCTTCCTGGACTGAGTTCAGGGGACAGAGCTGGGAAGAGTATTTGGCCTCAGGGTCAGATGTGGAGGGACAGGGACAGACTGGAGATAAACCCCGATCCGTAGTTTAGAGTGTGTGTGGGTGCGTGCGCGCGCGTTCAAGAGCTCTGAAGAGTTCTCTCTGCAATTCGTAGGGATGAATAATACATTGAAGGACCATTAAGCGGTGTCAAAGCCAGAAATGATATTTGGCCCGGAGCCCGGACTCCGTCAACAGCCTGGCTTGGCCGGTGGGCCGGGGGAGCCTGCGGGAGAACCAGGCCTGCGCAGGGCCCATCTGGCCCGAGGCTCCCTTTCAGGTTCTAGGGCAGCGCGGGCGGCTGCCACCAGCGGAGTGTGGTACCAGCTGACTCCGGCGGTCCCCACTGAATTCCCAACTTTCCCGAGTGCCCCACACTCCGCGGCTGGCGGGCAGCAAGTGCCACCCTACGCGGCCTTGTTGGGGGCCCTTCTCTCCTCGGGGCGCAGGGCGGCCGAGGACCCGGCTAACATGTGGTCTGTGACTGGTTCCGACCTGCATTTCTCGCCACTCCTGGCCCTGCTGGGGTCCAGACCTCACCGCGCACAGCGAACTCCGGGAGGAGTCCAGCAGCCATCGGTGTCTCCCAACTCAGCCCCGTCAGGCGGCAGAGCGCTGGCGCTTCCTGAAGCCGAGGGCACCAAAGCGGCCTCAAGATGACCCCCAGATGCGGTCGCTTACACCGAGCCCCACGTCACTAAGCCGAGCAGACTACATACCGGTTCCTGCAGTGGAGGCTTAGACCAGACGGTCGGGACTCGTCTGGTCGGCAAGTGCCAGGTCACGAGCGCAACAGACTCCCGACCAACCCCTGAAGGAAAGAAAGCTTGCCTTTCCCCTCCTGTGCCTTCCTGCCCCCCCCTCCTTTCCGTCTGTGAAACCCTTCAGGGCCCCCTTCTGTCTGCTGGGTGGGATGCTGCCCCATCGAATACATTTTTGCACAAACTTTTAAAATGTGTCACAGGCCTCAGTTTACCTTTTTGGGGTTGCCAGAGGCTGGGGTTCACTCTGGGGAGGTTCTGAGTCTGAGGCTGGGCTTGTCCTGGGAAGAGCAGGGTCTGGAGCCTGGAGCTCTGGTTTAGGCTCTGCTTCTGCCTCTTGCTCTGCGTGTCCAGCAAGGGACTTAGCCTCCCCAGACCATCCTCCTCTCGTTTGCGAGGAGTGTGTGATGCCCAAGCATAGTTTCCCCGAGTACTATGTTAGAGCGATGCCTAAGCATAGCTCCTGGGAGGGACATAAGAAAATGCATAAGAGAAAATCCCTGCGGCCGTCGGGGTGAGGTCGGACAGGGGAGCTCATTCTTAGGGCTGCATTAGGAAGGGGCCAGCGGGCCTCCATCCCAGGAGGGTCTGGCCAGGATCTGGGGGCTGGAGATACGAGCCTGAGCCAGGCTGGGTGCCCCGGGGGAGCTGGGAGGCCCCCACCCCCAGCTGGTGCTCTCTGGACAACAGTGGAGGTCTTCCTGTTGGGGAGGGGGCTCCTGGGTCTTTGTACTGACTCTGGGCGGGCTTGGACCAGAACTTCCAGGCTCACTCTCTCCCAGTGGCATTCAGGGGGTCCACCTCTGCTCCAGGGTCTTTCCAGAAATGCAAATGGCCTCACATTGTTCCTAAAGTGCACTTTTTTTTTTTTTAACCTGAAATGCTTGTAGCCTGTCTACAGATGAAAGACAGGGATTCCCCTCCTTCTCCATAAATAAGTGAAAACGGTAAGAAGTCTGGCATGAGTCCCGGGGCAGCGGCGGACGGGCAGCGTGGGTCTCTGCAGAGGCTCTGAGAGCGAGGCCGGGGTGCAGGGAGAGCGGGAGGCCAGAGGGCAGGGCTCTGGGCACCCGCCCCAGCCCACTCCAGATCTGAATTTGGATCTGGCCGCAGCTTGGGACCCGAGCTGAGTCAACAAAGTGGGGTGTTAGTTCCCCCAATTCTGAGACGAGGCAGTGTATTGGCTATCGGTTTCTGTGGGTGTGTGACGACTGAGCCCACAGCACAGGACCTTATGCTCCCCCAGTGTCCAGGCCGGAATTCCAGGTGTGGCCTCGCTGGTGGCCTCGATGGCGGTCCTCGGGAGGTCGAGTCATGAGTCTTGCAGGCAGGCCACACTGAGGGGAGGGAATGACATAGGGGTGCGAGCAGCAGGAGGCGGGTCACCGAGGGCATCTCAGAGGTGGCCCGCCGGGGTGGGGGAGCCCACCTCCCACTGCAGCCCCTGTAGTTAAGAAACTAGGCGCCTGTTTATCCCAGTGCCTGGCGCGTGGCGGCAGAGAGAGGAGCTCTGACCGCGGCCCCGTTTAATTCCTGGGGCCGAGGCCTCCCGCTCCCCAGGCTCTCCCTGACGCTTGAGGACCCTGGCACCAAGGAGACCTGGCCCCTGGCTAGGGGAGCCCATGGTTCAGCACAGGGTGGCGGGACCTTGGACAGGGAGGGGAGGGGAGGAGGGGTGTGTGGGCGCAGGTGCTCCTGGCCTCCGTGTGCCCGGGAGGCCGCCCCGTGGTCCCGGCCCGTGTCCAGAAGCCATCGGGCAGTTAACCCCACGCTCAGAGCCGCCGAGACGTGAAGTGCGCTGCCGAGTGTGTGCGGCCTTTAAATGAGCCTTACATAACGAGGACGCTGCGACAGCTGACTCCCGCACACAGCCCGCTTTTAAAATAGATGCTCGTCTTTAAATAGCCGGTGCTTCTGGCTTCTGGCTCTGCGTCTCACTGAGGCGCTGATGTAGGTCAGATATTGCTTGATGAGAGCTAATTAATCTATAATTGTATCGAAGGAAGGGAAAACAAGAAGCAAGCCCGCAGCGTGCTGCGCGGGGCCTGGGAACCTGCATTCCGGAAAGGAGCTCCGGGAAGGACCGGCTCCTCCTCAGACCCGCCCAGCCCCCCGGCTCCTGCCCTGGCTGGCCGCCCGCCCTGGCCGGTGGGGAGCGCCCAGGTCTGGGGTCCAGCCCGAGCTCTTGTCTGACCTCCCAAGGTGCTCCCTCCCCCGCTGCCCCCGATCAGCAGTGACCAGAGTCCTGGGGTCCTCCCCCAGCACTGGGTCTCTGCTCCCGCGGCCTTGTGTGCCACCCCCCCCATTCAGCCACAAGCCCACCCTGGCTCCCTAGTGTCCGTGTCCAGCCAGGCCTCTCTCCAGGACTGTCCTTCCGGAGACTCAGGAGCCTGGGGGCTGACTGAACTCGCCCGGCCACTGGTTTGTTGACAGACCCTGTGGGTTGGGCTGTGTCTTCAGAGGAGACCCAGAGGGGGCACCTGTTCCCCTGCCTGTGCCTTCCCCGTCCAAGCCGTCCACGCCGTCCACGCCGTCCACACAGCTTTCAGCATCTGCATAGCCTCCAGGCACTCCGTTCCAACTGTTGCCAACAGGGCCCCGAGGGGTCTGGTCAGCGCGGACATCGGATCACGTCCTTCTATCCAAAGCTCCCCAGCGGCCCCCAAGGTCCCGGCAGCGCCCCGTAAGCCCGACAAGCCAGACTGGGCCCCTCTCCCAGTCCCCTTGCTGTCCCGCCCCACGCTGGGCTCGGCACTTGTCCAGGGAGGGGACAGCGGGCTGTGGACGGAGAGGCACAGCCCCTTTCTGGCTAAATGTCCCTGACTCATCCACACTTGGCCCTTCTCACCAGAGTCACTCTCCTGGAGAATGGTTTCGACCGTATTTCGATGGTCGCTGACAGAGCTCTGAGGATGTTCCTCAGGGATGCCCGTCAGAGAGGCCCCAGGACCTCGGCTACTGCCCAAAGCAGAGGTGGGTCAGGCTGGACGTGGAAGTCCAGGGTGACAGCAGGGACGTTCCTGGGACCCGGGTCCGTAGGGCCTGGGATCCACCTGGTGCTGGGAGCTTGAACCGAATGCAGGGCCAGCATCTGAAAGGGGGTCTCGGGCTGGCTGGGGGGACAGTCCCTGGTGATTTTCCAGCAGCACCTGGGCTGTGGGCGGTGGGCTCTGGGACTGTGGTCTGGCCGGTGCACTGCGGCGGCCTCAGACCGTGACCCTGAGCGACGTGCACACACTTGAGGGGGCCTGCACCAGCTTGCTGTCCAAATCCAGCCCAGGGGCAGGAGGGACACGCAGAGAGCCCTCCCCCGCTGTGTCCTACTCTTCCCGGGGCGTGACCCTGGACAAGCCCCACCTCTGCACATTCACAGTGATCAGAAGACACATGGCGTCACTGTCATGGGGAAGGTCTTGCTGGCTGGGAGTACCCCTCCCTGGGGGTCTCTGGCACCTGGAGCTTCACTGTTGGACACGGCTGTTTGTGGGAGGGGGCTCCTCTGTTCCTGGGGGAGCTGGCCTGAGACCACACGGCTGGGGTGGCCTGGGGGGTGTGGGACCCCGCAGTCCCGTCCCCACCCTGGGGACACAGAGCCCCAGCATCTCAGGGGCGCATCCGGGGAGCTGGTGTCTCTGTGCTCTGGGGAGGGCGACTGGGTGTGGGGCTGGTTAGGGTCCTGCTGGTCTGGGTCCCACACAGCGCTCCTGTCGCGACAGCAGGCCCTGCGTGCGGAATCAGGATGAGATGGCAGGTTCCTGAGCTGTGGGCCCTGGGCCACCCAGCCCCTCGGAGCCTGCTGCCCAACCGCGGAATGGGGTCGATTCGGCCACCTCCTGGGCTGGTGGGGGGAATCCCAGTGTGGCCCCCATGTGGCTGCTCCAGCTCTTCGGGTCCCTGTCAGCCTCTCTCCTGCCCCGGGCCCAGGGCAAGATCTTGCCCCCCCACCTTCTCCCGCTGCCTCAGTCCGATCCCTCCCTGGTGCTTTGTTCTGTTGGTTGTCGTGCAAATGTCAAGGAAGAATTTAAATGAGGGGAAAGTCTCAAAGGTTGTGTTTCTGGCAGTATTTCAGGACACTTGTAATTAAGGGCACAGTGAAGGCCTGTCCCGTGCTTTGGAGGCAAAAGCATAGTTAGGATGGAGCCGGTGTCTCGGGTGTGTGCCCCGTGCGGTGGGGACCCGGGGACAGCGGACAGGCTGCATCTCCGGTGCCTGCTGGGTCGGTCCTTGTCGCCAGTGACCAGGGCTGGTGGTCTGCGGCCAGCTGCCCCTCTGAGCTCTGGACACGGGGATGAGGTCCGACTGAGGCAGCTGGCCCCAGCGGGCTTGGCCCTCACGGGCACCGGGGGCTTCTCCTGTCCCGACCCCTCACTGGCCCCTGCGGGTGCGACTCTGACTGTCCCGCCACAGGGGGCAGCTGCACTTAGTTCCCACTGGTCGTGGCTCCTGCTGCCCCAGCCTCGGGGCACTGCACCCAGACTTCACTGAGAGCCCCACTTTGTTTGGGGCTGGTGGGGTCTTCAGTGTCTCAATCATCCCCAGGCTCCCGGCGCTGAGACCAGCTATAGAAAAGCCCTGGTCCTGAGCTGGGGTTGGAGGCTGGGAGCAGGGTGTGGACGCTTCTCTAGCCGCCGCTCATCAGCAGCTGTGTTTGGTGTGACCTCGTGAACCCTTAAAGTCCTTTGGGGTGGCCCTGACCGTCATCCCCACCTTACAAGTGAGAAAACTGAGCCCCAGAGAGGCCCAAGGGACTGGTCAAAGGCCACACGAGAGGTCAGGCAGGACAGGTGGCCACAGTGGAGCAGAGAGAAGGAGCCCGGCAGGCTACCTGGAGGAGGCGACCTGGGAGCAGAATCCTGGAAAATGATGTGTTGAGATGGGTGGAAGGTGCGTGTGCACTGGCGGGAACGGGGGACCAGGAAGAAGGCAGAGGGCCCGTGTGTGGCAGGACTGGCCCAAACCTCTGTAGTGAGCGGGATTATGGGAACCCCAACCGCCCAACTCCAAAGTCCCTAGGGGCAGCCGCTCCAGGCAAAGGAGGAAACGGAGCCTCTGAGGGGGGGCAGGAGGGCTCTGAGCCCATCACTGGGCTCCCAGTTTGAGGCTCTGTCTGAGAGTAAAACTAGCTAGGCGTGAAGCCCCCAGAGCCGGGCCCTGGGCCCGGGTAGGGAGAGCCAGAGCGCCCACGCCGGGATGGAGCTCCCTCGTATAATTAATCACTTTTCATCAGTATTCAGGCGCTTTGCCGGAGGGCTGGGAGCAGGCCAGCTCCAGTCTGCGGCGCCTGCGCTGGGACGGAGGCTGTCGTAGATGCTGGGCGCCTAGGGAGGAGGCTGGAGTGGGGGGCGGCCCCAGCTCAGGGAACAGGACCAAGAACCCAGAGGGGAGGCGAGGGGAGGGGGCGGATTCTGGGTCTCACCCTTCCGGTTGGGCTGGGCTGCGGCCTGAGGGCTGGGAAGGTTCCCCGAGGCCGCTGGAGCTCCCTGACCGCTCCCTGACCGGAGTGGGGGGGGGTGTCCTCGGGCTTCTCTGCAGTCACCGGGCGCTTTGGGGTTCTGAGAGGCCGTCCAGGGCAGGGAGCGGGTCGTCCTGGCCCGAGCCTTGCCAGCGGGGTGAACGCGGTGACCCCGATCCAGACGACACCGCCCGCTTGTCTGGTGTCCCCATGGTGCCGTGCGCTGGCCTGGGGCCCCGATCCCTGCTGGATGGCGTTTTGGACCCGGCTCTGTCCCGAGGGCCTCTGCTGCTAGTCAGTGTGCACACAGGACAAAGAAACGAGTGCGCAAGCCCACCCCGGCCACTGCCCTTGGCGTCGGGTGGGCTGAAGCTCGGAGCCGTGCAGGGGCAGAGGGCGGGCGGCACCTGGCTGTCCCGCCCAGCCCCGCCCCTCCCCACCCGGTGGCCACTGGCATCCCCTTCCCATGGCCGCTGGGGGCTCTGTCCATGGGGTGTCGGGAGCTGGATGGCGGCCCCCCAGATTCATGGTGGGGTCCCAACTCCTAGTACCTCACAATGTGGCTGTATTTGGAACAGGGTCGTTGCAGGAGTGATTAGCTAAGACAAGGTCACACTGGGCAGGGTGGGCCCCATCCCCTACGACTGGTGTCCTTATTAGAAGGGACATTCGGGTAGACGTGCCCACAGGAAGGTTGCTGTATGAGCCCGAAGAGAGTGGGGTGGACTTCTCTAAGGCAAGGGGCGCCAAGGACGGGGTGCCGTGGGAGCTGGGAGGTGCCCCTACAGTGTCCCTCAAAGCCTCAGAAGGAGCAGCCCAGTGACACGTGGTCTGGGACGCCTGGCCTCCTGGGCGGATGGAAGCTGCTGGGTCTGTGAAGCTTGGTCCCAGGGTCCCAAGGGCGCGACTCGGTGAGGAGGCTGGTGAGCTGGCCCTGGGCCCCAGCGGGGAAGGACCCCTGGAGGGGATGGAAGCCTTGGTGGCAGGCTGGCATCCAGAAAGCCACTTCCCCAGTGGGAAAGTCCTTACTTTGTTCCTGATGTGGGACCAGCCCTTGGCCGCAGAGGTAAACTGAGGTGGCATTCTTGGTCGCAGGGGGCAAGGGGCCACCCCAGGGCAGTCCGGCTCCTCTCCCTATGGCATACTGTGACCCCGGATCTTAGACCCCTGCCCCTCAATCTCCCGTCTGTCTCGGGTTTGTGCATGGCCCCTGCTGACCCCACCTCTGGGTAGTCCGGGCTTTCGTATTCTCTGACAGCACTTAACCCTTTGGTCTAAGGGCTCGTTTAATTCACCCTGTTCCAGAACAAGGGACGAGTCCGCATGGCCCCCCAGGCCGGTTGCCGGGGCTGGATTTCCTGTCTGGTCGCCCCCCCCCAGTCACCAGGTCTCCCTCGGACGGCCCGGGGGGATTTCCTTGTTCTCAGGATCTGTTTTCACACAGCAGAGGGAGACCCTCTTTGTCTCCTTCCTGGACCCAGTATTGCCCCAGAGAGTCCGATCAGGGATGCGGGCAGCGTCCCCACCGCACGCTCAGCCGTCGGTGCGCTCACGTCGTGGTTATTGATCCTTTTATAGATGACTTGGTCTTCATCACGGCCACGGGGTGTTTATGACAACGGCTGCGTTATTTACACGTCCGCGGCTCTGTGTTGAGTGCAGCGCCTGGCGGGGGGCTGTCAGGGTTCAAGGTGGCCGCGGCCTGCTGAGGCCCTTCCCCCTGCCCTCCCCGTGCTCCTGCCCCGTCCCCCACTTCTGGGGAGGCCAGCGCGCACCACGCCCCAGGAGGAGGGTCTGCTGTGTGGGGCCTGGGGCGAGGGCGGCTTGGAGACTCCTCGGATGCTGGGTCTCGCCCCTTGGGTTTGCAGAACCGAGCGTCCCCTTGCTTTGAGGACAGCCCCGTGTGGGTGCTCAGGTGCTTGGCCTGCAGTTGGCTGGGTCTTCAGCGAGGCCCGGGGTGGGGGGCATCTCACTGGACAACGTCATGGCCAGGTGCCCGAGGGTCCCCAGCTCCACCCCCTCGTGGCCAGGCCGCTGTCCCCAAACAGCCACTAAAACTACGCCGTCTGCGGGCTGGCCACACGTGTCTACTGAAACTGGGAGTAATTCGCCTTCGTCGCCGCCGTAAAGCCTCATCTCCGGACACATGAGTCGGACTGACAGCGGGGTTTTGGAGACGTGGTTGGGACACAGGTAATGGGTGGCAGAGCCACTGCGATCTCCAGTCGGAGAGGCTGCGGGAGTCGTGGGCAAGCGTCAGAGGGAAGACAGGAGGGTGTCCGTGTCCCCGAGTCCCCAGAGCCCGGATCCTTGTGGGACGGAGACCGCGGCTGCTCAGCCTCTAGCTCTGGGTTTCTCCTGCAAAGCTCTTGGACCAGCTGGTGTGGGGGACACAGTGGACAGCGCCCTGGAGAGAGACGGCGGCTGGGGCCTCCCTCCTTGGCTTCCTCGGTGCCTCCCTCCCCTTTGTCACTCCATCATGCGCACTGAGTCTCCCTGTGGCGCGGGCCGTCCTGGGAGCCCGGACTGCGGGGGCAGGACAGTCGGGGTCCTGCCTCTAGGGCTTTATGGTCAGCAGAAGAGACACGTGGTAAACGCTGGCGGGGGAGGGTGGCCGGCACCCCAGCAGCCCCCGTCCTCATGGCGGCGAGGGCGTGAAACAGGAGAGGGGCTTCCAGAGGTGCCTGAGGTGGCCCTCATGGGGGACAAGGAAGAGGGTGGGCGGGTCCCCCAAGGCCCCTCCCCCGGCAGCCCGGCGGGGGTAGGTGTGCAGAGCCTCCCGCAGCCCTGACCCCCGCCACAGGCACTTAGGTGCTTGCGTCCATTCCTGGGGACGCGTGATTGTTTCAGGAGAGACTTCGGAGCGTAAATATATCCCCCTCCCAGCCTCTTATTGAGGAACATCCCACCTGCGTCTCCCAGCTGTGGCCTTGTCCTAACCAGCCCCTCCTCAGCCAGCAGCCTCCCTTCAGGCCGGTGCTGGTGTCTTGCCAACCTCTCCTGGCCCCCGGGAGCGCCCGAGGGACGAGATGGTGAGCGGAGTTGGCCCCTTCGGAGCCCTTGTGGGCCGCTCCCGGGCAGGGCTGTTCGGGGAGCAAGGCTCATTCCGGCGGGCTCTGGGCCTTGCCACCCTTGAGAAAACCCAGGCTCTGTGTGGCCGACCCTCCCTGTGCTCCAGAGAGGGGAAGGGGCCTCATGGGGCGTGGGACTGGGGGCACCAGAGAGGGGAAGGGGCCTCATGGGGCGTGGGACTGGGGGCACGACCACTCGGGCTGCAGCTGCCAGGGAGGGTTTGGGGAAGAGGCTCCAGTGCCCCCCCGGCTCCCTACTGCTAACAGGCGCGAGGACTTCAGCAGGGCTTTCTCTCAGCCACGTTCTCGGAAGGGCGACGGCGGGGTCAGGAGGTGGTTCTGCGATCAGTTTGAGGAAACTCCAGACTGTTTTCCGAGCGGCTGCGCCGGGTTATGTTCCCAAGAGCAACGCGGGCCCCGGTTCCCGCAGGTTCCCACCCGCGCTCGTCCTGGGTTTCTCCTGCAGGGGTGGCCGTCCTCCTGGGTGTGGCCGGTGTCTCCCGGTCGCTTGGTGTGCGTCCCCCGATGGTGAGAGCTGGGGAGCGCCCGGCCGCGGTGCGTCTGCTTTGGAGAGCGGTCGGGTCTGTCAGCGGTAGCCGGGCTTGTGGTGTGTGTCTGTCACCGTCATGCAGCTGTCGGGGCCGGGTCAGGGCCGCCGTCTGCAGGGGCGAGCCAGGACGGGGGGATGGACACTGGGCACCTCGTGCGCTGGCGCTGCTGGGCGTACCGGGCGTGGGGTGATGGTCGGGACAGTGACGTTGCGGCGGTGGTAACCGGTGGGCTGGGAGACATCGCTGGTGGTGGGGAAGGTGACAAGTGACGGCAATGTGTTTGTGTGACCCCAGCCTGCTGAGCGGAGCGGACGCTGACCCTGAGCCCGGCTTCACAGAGGCCGTGTGTGGGTGTGGATCGGCGGTTAGAGGCCTGGCTGGGACGGGGTGACAGGCAGGGTGGCGGGGAGGGAGGGAGCGTCCACGGAGCCTCGGGATTTGAGGAGCCGATGCCCTGGCTTTGGAGGGAGCTACGAGCTATCCTGTCAAGTGCAGCTTCTGACTAGAGCTGAGACCGAAGCTGACATCCATCCCCCAGGTCGATGTTAAAGAAGAATCCAGCAGCTGGGTCTGCGTAAATCTGGGTGGGAGAGGCAGCTGGGGAAGAGCCGGCTGGACAGGAGACGGGAGCTCTGGGCGGGGGTGGCTGTTCCCAGCAGGGTCTCCCCCAGCAAGGGTGGCCGAGCGGACGGCTCTCTGGACACAGTACAGTGGGGCCAGGGCCAGGGTGCCCCTGGGGAAGACGAGCCCCGGGTGGGTCTCCCGTGATGCCCTTTTCTCCTAGGGCCCCGCCAGGGAGACAGACGAGTTGTCCGCTGCATCTGGGCACAGGTCCCTTGGGAGCACGTGGTCGGAGGGGCAGACAGACCTGAGGCGGAGAGAGACAGAGGCCCCTCCGGGTATCCCTGAGAATTCTCCAGGCCCCACACAGGCCTGACCTGGAATGGGGGCTCTTGGAGTGATATTGGAGCCAGAGCAGCCTGGGGCGGGAGCCACGGCCGGCTGTCCCTCAGCTGTCAGCCAGGGTCCTCCTCTGTGGAGCGCCCCATCCCCGCTGCCTTCCCCGAGGGGGCTGCTCTTCTCACCCCTCCTTCCTCAACCGAGGCCTCCTCTTGAAGTCCCCAGCTCGCCGCCTTTCCAGCCCTAGTCATGTGGGCCCCAGGTCCCTGTCCTGGGATCCCAGCTCCCGGCAGTCTGGGTCGGCCTCCAGCACCTCCCACCTCCTGGCACGCGGCCTGGCGTGCAGGGGGCCGGGGGAGCCCAGAGGGACCCATGGTCTGCTGGAACACGTCTGTCAGGACCCCCAGGTCTCGGATGCCAGGCACGGGCCCAGGGGTCGGGGTGAGGGAGGGGCCGCCGGCTGGACACGGGCCATGGGGGACAAGGAAGGCGCTGGAGGTGCAGGTGAAGGGGGGCCAGGAGGCTGTGCGGGTCACGTCTCCGTCTCCCGCGCTGAGACAGAGTCTGGGGAGGGGGCGGCTCCGCCGGCTGCAGAGGGATGGGCCTCACGGAGGCGGTGGTCCAGCCCTGTCCCTGCATCGGGCTGCCCAGCCCTGCTCCCTGTTCTCCGGGAGCCCGACGCGGTCAGAGGCTCCGTCCGCGGTGAGGCAGGACTGTGGTTTTCCCAGGGCTGAGGTGCGCCGCCACTCGGCTCTGGCAGTCGCCAGCACCAACAGCGCGGCCACTTGATAAAGCGGGAGGGAGCGGTGGCCGCCATCGATTAGAGGGCTCTGGGCTGCGCTCAGCAAAGAAAGTCAATTTTCCCCTTCAGTTCAGCTCAACAAACATTTACCGAGCGTCTGTTACGGGCCAGGCCTGCGCTGGGCGGGGTCCCGGGCTCTTCCTCCCCGCCCCTCCCCTGCCCAGTCCCTCCCTCGAGGACGTGCCGATCTCGGGCCGGGCTCAGCAGAGGCCGGGAGCCGGGACACCTGCCTTCTGGGGTCCACGCCGCAGGGGACTTCTGCCTTACCAGGGCCTGGTTCTTCTCCATGGTGATGACAACAGCGGATGTTCTGGGCACTGAGGGAGCCCAGCGGTGTGGCGGGGGCTGGGCTGCAATGCGGGCCCAGGTACTTCCTCATTTTCGAGGGCTGGGGGCAGGCCGAGCCCCCCAACTCACTTGGCCAGGAAGGGTGGGCTGGGAGAGCTCAGCGGCTGGGGCTCGCCCACCAGGCCAGGCTGCCTCTCGGGTACCTGGTGGCCGTAGGACCCCTATTCACGGCAGGGGAGAGGCCCGTGTGGCAGGGTCTGGTTTCCCTCATTTGTTCCCCCTACACCAGTGTCCACCCATCCCTGGCTCTCAGCCTTGCCCTGTCAGTCTGGGCTCTGCCTGAGGTGTCCTCTGGGACAGAGATGACGTCACCAACCCCAGGGCCTTCTGTCTGCCCCCCCGGGAACTCAGGGCAGTGTCCAGAAAGAAAGCAATTCATCCCTAGGGATGGGTGCAGGGGCCAAGCCCTGGCCGGGTGCTGTGAGAAGGCGGAAACTCCTTCAGGTCACCCCTGTCCGCAGCTATGACGGATTCCCTGTGGTGACACAGTTGGAGTAGGGATTCAGAAGTGACCTTATGTGTGCAACCCTGGCTCCTGGGGCACACCCCCCTCTGCCACCTGGGAGACCCTGGAACCACACAAAGGGTGGAGGGCGAGGGCCTCATCATCATCATGACCTCAGGGTGAGGGTCAGCACGGGGCCAGTGGATGGCAGTCTTAGGAGAGGGCATGTTCTCCTCATCATCCCCTGCACGTGATACGCCCTCCTCACCGCTTGTTGGTCCATCCATCCATCCATCCATCGTCCATCCATCCATTCACCCATTCTTCTGTCCATAATAGTGGCAGTGACCTGTGACTTGCTCTGCGTCCATACCGGAGAATAAGGCATTGCCCGGGCTATTGTGGGCAAAAAGCTGTTGTGAGACCAGCGGGTGGACGAGGGATGACGCACGGTGTGTGACGCAATAGGGCCCAGTAACAGGCTGGTGAGTTATGGGTGCCTGGGTGCAGGCCAGCTGCACGTCTCCCCACCCAGCCTTCCTAAAGACCCATGTGACAAGTGTCACTCCTTCCGTAGAGGTAAAGGCCTTGAGGCCCAGAGGGGATAGGATGTCCTAGTTGGGGGTGGGGAGGCAATGGGAGCCAAGGCAGGTGTGAGAGTCAGGGAGGGAGGCTCCAGTCCCTGTGTCCGGCAAGGCCTCCGCATGCCCCAGCCTTGCCCTGGCCGTCACACCTTCTGGACACCTTGCTCTTGGGGCCGCGAGAGACGTGCTCGAGCTCCAAATGTGCGTATCAGGGGCTGGGCGACCCCGGGCCGATAGCTTGCCCTCTCCGGTTCTCTACCACTTCCCTGTGATTAGATGTAATAACGCCTGAGTCACAGGATCCCCCCGAGGTCACTCCTGTTCCCGGCAAGTGGAAGAGCCCAGCAAGCAGCCGGGGAGTCGTGTAAGTGCCTTGGCGTTTCCCTGACATCTCATAACATCTTAGAAGCCCATTCCGTGTTCATAATACAGCCATGTTTATTCCAATCTAAACATAATGTTCTGAGTCACTTACCAGTGAAATTACTTCATTTTCCAGCTTTGAATCTTTGAACAATCTCGGTGCCCCAGGAAGACAAGCTGAGGCTTGAGTGGCCCTGCACAACCGGGTGAGGCCTGGGGCAGGAGGCACAGTGGGAGGAGCGAGCGCGGCCGCTGAAGGCAGACCGTGGACTCGGACGTGGACTCTGCCCGCTTCCCCGAACGCTGACCTGGAGTCGCTGGCCCTCCCCGAGTCTGTGGAGGGGTGAGGCGCTGGGACTGGCCCACGGGCTGCTTTCGGGGCTGGAGAGGTCATGGACAGAAGGGCCGGGTACACAGTAGGTGCCAAGTCAGTGCTGGCTCCGTCCTGCTCTCCGCTGTGAGCTCTCTGGCAGAGACTAGGCGTCCTGCTGCTCCGTGCCTCAGTTTCCTCATTCACCCTATGGTGATGAGCTTGAGGCACGTGGAGCATCATGTGTGTGCTTGTGCGAGTGCCCGGGTGCACCCCTGCTGAGGAGGCCGGGGTCCCAGCCCTGCCCAGAGGTCACGGCTGCTGCTCTCCCCCGCCTGGTGGCGGCTGGCAGGTTGCTCCCGGGCGGCTGGGCTTCCTGCCCGGCACTCGGCCTCCGCACCTGCTCACAGACCAATGCCCCGAGCCTGGGGCTGGCCCACGGATTGTGCACCTATGTCCCCATACCGGGGATGGCTTCCTGGGGCGGGCCCCCAGATTGGTGCCCTGGGCGGCCAGGGGACGAGGGGGAGTGGGCAGGAGGCAGAGGCCACCCCTCTTGGCCACGCTCAGGGTGAAAACAGCCACAGAACAGAGGCACGAGAGGAAACAGCCACTGCTCGTGCCTACAGGCAGCCGGACCCACGGGGCGGGGGGCCTGTTCCGGGACGTGGGGGCTCCGCTGCCTCAGGGGGTGCCCGGGTGGGGCTCAGGTGGATTTAAGGCGTCAACGTGTTTGAAGCCAGAGACACCACCTTCATCTGTTGCTCCCTGAAAGTGCAGGCGAAGGGCCTTCCGCTACTCAGAGATGCCAGCGGCAAAGCCTCCCCCCACGAACCAGCGAGCGGCAGCCTGAGCATCGCCCGTGCTCCCTCACTTGGCGCCGTGACGGAGGTCGAGGCTGTGATGGTCAGTGTGTGTGCAGCCGGGGTCACCGGGCTCCAGCTGGGCAGCATTGCCTTCGGGGGGGCTGCAGCCTGGGGGCACCCAGCATGCCGGTCCCCGTCTGCCGGGGCCTCATTTGTAGCGTCCAGGGGGCGGGGCAGCTCCCCTCTCCGGCGTCCCCACGATTAGACTCTTCCGTGGCATCCACTCGTCCACCCTTCTGGTGTCAGGGGCCCCTGCACACAGAGGGGGACACAGCCCCTCAGCGGACGCCGAGCCACGTGGCTGTTCACGGGCTCGGAGGACGGCTGTGTTCCCAACCCCGCGGCCATCAGGGCCCTCGGCTCCGCTGGAACAGAGTTGCCGAAGCGACTGGGAGAGGAGGTGGGGTCTCTGAGTCCCGAGTGTGTCACGGCAGGGAAGGACTGTGAGGAGACCCGGGACCCTCGCGGCAGGAATGGAACTCCCGTGCTCACCTCTGATGAAGCCCCTGACGGGCCTGGACATGTGTGCGTGGGGAGGGCCGGCCCCCCCCGCCCCTCGCCGACGGGGTGCCCTGAAGCCGGATCCCTTGTGGCAAAGGTTCTCTCTCGGGAAGGATTCATCAAAGGTTTAATCAAATATAAGGGCAACCTTTTTTTTTTTTTTTAATTTTTTAAGAGAAAGCAGTGCCTAGAGGAAAAGCCCCTTATCTTAGGGGGGTGGGATGGTGGGCGATCCTCTCCCTCTTTCTACTTCTTGGTATTTGATTTTTTTAAAGGATTTTATTTATTTGAGAGAGAGAAACGGGGAGAGAGACAGAGACAGTGAGAGAGAGCATGGGTGGGGAGGAGAGGGGGAAGCAGGGTCCCTGCCCAGCAGAGAGCCTGATGTGGGGCTCGATCCCAGGACCCTGAGATCATGACCTGAGCCGACGGCAGAGGCTTCACCTGTGGAGCCACCCAGGCGCCCTTTGCTGTTTGATTTTTGTTGTCACGAATAAATATGTTACTTTTTGTGGAAAATGTTTGAGACAAGAGAACATTGTTCATTTATTTGTCCTTAATTTATTAATTCATCAGACATTTAGTGACCTTTTCCCTCCTTCTTGGAAACCCTGGAACATAAAACAGTGCAAAATGCTCTGTCAAGGGTGGGGGGTCAGGGGGGCTCCGGGGGGCCCAGTGCCCACGGGCAGCCCACAAAGGGCACCTGTTTGAGCCCCAGCTCTCCTCCAGCAAGACCCTTGGCCTCTGTGTCCCCCGAGCCCGAGCCACAGCGGCCAGAGAAGGGACAGCGTGGGACACTGGAGAGGGTGAGTAGGTGTGGTTCCTGCCCACTCCCCCCAGCAATCTGGGCCCAACGGGCGCCTGGGGTGGCCCCCTGGACTATGAAACTCAAGAACAGGTTCCCAGAGAAGCAGAGGGAACCTGCACGGGAGTGCCTGGGGGCTGCGGAGAAGGCCCCACAGGTCAGTGTGACCCGGGCGTGCTGCTCACCGTCACACCCTGTCACCTGTTGGTGGCTTGCCTTGGGTGGGGCGCTGGGCAGACAGTGGGTGGGAGGTGGCCCTGCCCTGGAGGGTCTCAGCCGTGCCCGGCGGACGGGAGGCTCGGGCCCTGCCTGGCCCGCCACAGGCCCACGTAGCTCTCGCCCTTCCCGGCCCAGGGCTCTGTTACACCGCTGAGCCCCAGACCCGCGCACCCACCGGAGCCGGCCGTCCTCCCCCTCCGACTGGCAGGTGCCGCGCGCCGTCCGCAGCTTGCCTCTGTGAAGCTCAGAGGTTTGGAGAGGCTCTCAGAACTGCCCACAGCCATGAAGCCCCGGCTTGGGTGCTCCGACGTCTCTGTGCTCGGAATGGCGGCAAGGCCAGGTCCCGGTGCCAGCAGCGTCCCCGTCCCCATGGTTCCTGCGTGGCCAGCTAGCCCGGGCCATGGGGACCAGCTGTCCCTCCCTTGCAGCCGAGGGACCCATGGCCAGGCCTCCTGGGCTGCGTGCGTCCGACTCCTTAGCTGCTCGGTTCGAAGCCGGAACGAGACACAGAAATAAGGAAGGAGGATGACGAGGACTGGCTCTCCTGCTGCTTGCTCGATTCGTGCAGCCACCGCGGGTTCGAAACGGCAGCATTTGCTGGCGAACAAGAGGGTCCTGACGGTGTGGCGGCGTCACACAGCTGCCCGCGGACATGCGAGAGCGTGCAACCCAGCTCACGCGGCGCCGGTGCGTGAAGAGCCTCGGGGCGCGCTGGGCCCCGGATTGGGAACTGCCTATCCTGGGCACCTTCGGCCCCACAGAGGCCCTGCCTGCCTCCTGGCGCCGGCCGGCGGCCGCGTCTCCTGCAAGCACGCCTCGCAGTCTGGGCCGCCGAGGAGACGCTCTCCAGCCAAGATCTACAAACACCTCCTGACCGGACTCTGGAGACTTCCCGGGCGGGAGACGCAAGGATGCTGAAGGGGGAAATGCGCCCACAAGCCGCACCCCTGGGGTTTCGCCCTGCGGGGCCGCACGCCAACCACAGGCTGCCAGGGGCTCTGGGGGCGCTGGGCGGGTGCAGGAGGAGGCGGGCGGTGGGCAGGCCCCCTGCAGCCCTCGCCGCTCTGACCTTCCTCTGCTGTGTCTGCGGGGGCCGCCCAGGCGGAGTTTAGGAGGGCGGGGGGCCCGGGGTGCCAGGATTAGTGGGAAGGGCCCTCTGCCTCGCCCTCCCGCGGCCTCCCCCTTCTCTCCTTTGCTTCTCTAGCGCCTCCCGGAGCCGGGACCACGGAGGCCGCCCTCTGCCTCTTCCCGTTGTGAACCACGCTCAGTGCAGCCTGCCCGCGGAGCTGCTGGGTCCCTCGATCCCGGCCTTCACCGTCGCCCCGTTTTGCAGGGAGATGGAGCCGTCTCGGCCAGGGGACTTGCCGGGCTCGGGCCACCCTCCCCTGGGTGGTTGGTGCCCTCAACCGTCGGGCCCGCCACATCATCATCCCCCTCCACGAATGGGAGATCGGCCCACGCAGGCCCAGGGTCACGCGGAATTCAAACCACGTGGCTGTGGAGCTCTGCTCTTGACCGTGGGCTCAGGAACAGTGGCTGTCGGAGAGACAGGCTCGGAGAGGTCCTTGACAGAAGGTCTTTAGGGGCCGGAGGCAAACGAGGGGCGGGACAGAAGGCAGGTTACCGTGGGGACGGAGGGGCCTGAGAGGCAAAGGGACAGCAGAGGAGCCACAGGCTGGTGTGTCAGCCTCGGTGTGGGGGCGGGCGAAGAAGGGACCGAGGTCAGAAGGTCAGCGTAGACCCTGGTGCAGTGACTGGTCTGCAAGAGGCTGGACTAGACAGCCCCGACTCCCCGACCTGTCCGCCCTCCGTACGCCCAGCCCCACCATCGATTTGCTCAAACGTCCGCCCCCATCCAGTCACTCGTCGATGACTTCCCGAGTGTCTCCCGCCTGCTGGACACCTTTCTGACCTAGGATGGCCTGGGGAGGCGGAGGGGGAGGACAGTTTACCTAGGTAATAAGACACGGGCTCTGTTTTTGAAAGCAATCCTGCCTGTGTAAAGAGCCCATCTCTCTTGAGAAGCCCCGGTCTTGAAAGGAGGCGGGGGCCCGTGAGAACAGCGCTCGCACAGTCCGCGCTGGGGCAACTGCTTTCTCGACCTCCTCAGGGTCCCACACTTCTTCTCTGGCCGCGCATTCCCTCCCCCACCTGCAGCCCCCCCGACTGGAAGCTGTATTTGACTTCCTTCCCAAAGCTCAGACTTAGGGCTGCACTTCCCCTTCCCCGAGGGCCATTCATACTCATTTTCTTTGACATTATAATCACTGTCATCAATCACAAGAATAAATCAGCAACTGACTGTCTTTGGCCCAGCCTTGAGATCCCCACGCCCCTGTGGGGGCCCTTCTGCCTGAGACTGTACCCTCCTTCGGGCTGGTGGCAGCTCGGCTCACTCCTGCCCTCCCACGCCCAGCTTGGTGGTGCTCAGTCCCGCTGGGTCGGCCCCGTCCGGCGAGTACCATGGGCGGGCATGGCTTTGAGCTCAGCGTTCCTGTGGCTGCGGCGACCCAGCCGCTATGAGCTCATCCCGAGTCCCCCTTGTTTGCAGCTCTGGGGCTGAGCAGGGGGAGACGACCGCGTTGTCCAGGGCCCTGTTGCGGAGAGGACAGGTGGATGGAGGGCCACGCCTGACCTGGGGGTCATGACAACAGGGAGAGTATGTTCCGCTGCAGGGAGGTGGCTGGTCGGGTCGCCCGCATGTCTGGTGGGTGCGCTGCGGTGCCCAGGGTGCTTGCGGTGTCGGAGGAGGCCAGCAGGGACGGTGCCCCACGCTTGGTCTCTGTCCCCAAGCACTCTGCTCCTCTCTGACCCTGGTTTGAGGCTTGGAGGAGCCAGGGCCAGGACCCCTTTCCTGCAGCCAGCGTCGTTTCCGTGCCCCGAGGACCAATTAAACCAAAGGCCCCACACCTCTGAGGAATTAAAGTGCTTTTAAGAGGCGATTATGCAGAATTGTGTCATTATTGCTTCCTGAGTGCTCTGCCCTTCCCTTGCCCTGACCTGACGGCATTATTTCTCCGCTCCCGATCGGAGGGAGGGGCCACGCCTCCCCAATATTCAGGCGCTGTGGCCCTGGCCTTTGGCTCCCGGGCCAGTGTTTCCCAGAGGCAAGGAGAGGGGCTGCCGAGCCAGGAGTTCTCCCTGGGGGAGGCTGCCCCCTCCCCAGTTGTTGGGGCCATGGACGCTCCCAGCCCCCAAGCGCCGGCCTCTCCCCAGACTTCTTGATCGGTTATTCACTCTGTAAACGTTGTGCACCCCTGATGTTAGCACAGACCTGCAGGGGCCCGCGGCAGTTGCGGGAGGCGGGGGGCGGGTGGGGGAGTGGGGCAGGGGGCGGGAGGGCCCATGAGGCTGAGAGCCCACCCCGGATGGTTTCTGCTTTGGGGTGTGCAGGGTGCACCTCACAGGGGCCCTGGCACCCCAAGGGGAGGGGCGTCTCCATGGTGGTGAGCGTGAGCGCCCAACTTCAGAGTGGACCCTGCCTGTCATGCCGCAAGTGCTCAGCAAACCCGAGGCTCTGACAGCAGCTGGAAGCCAGGAGTGGGTCCTGGTGACTGGAACCTGCTTCTCCAGGGGCAGGAAGGGCGGCCCTGCTCAGCCCGGAGCTGCTTTCTTCGCTGGCTTCTCCCCTCCCCACCCCTCTCCCCCACGCCTCTGTCCGCAGCCCTGTACCCTCCCCTCCCGTCTTGCCATCTCCACCTGGCATTCCGCTCTCGCGGAACAAGGCTGAGAGCCCACCAGGCCCTGGACGTCCCACCCCCGCCCTGTCTGGAGTGATAGTCACAGGGCCTGGAGCTTTCTCTCGTGACCTCTCCCCTCCGCCCCTCTGGCTGGTGCCGTGGCTGCACCTGTCTCCCTGGCTGCCCCGCCTGGCGCCAGCCGCTGTTTCCCCTCCCTGCCCAGGACCCGCCTGCACCCCCTGCTCGGAGCACAGAGCGACCTCTCCAGGTCTGAGGCCACCTCAGCTGAGCCCAGGACCCCGTGCATTCTGCTCCAGCCCAGCGGTCTTCTTGGCCGCTGCGGGGACAGGCCAGGCATGACCCACCTGGGTCGTGGATGGCTCTTCTGCCTGGCCCCGCTCCCCAGGTTCATCCGCACCCACCAGCCTACCTGCTGCCTCTCACCCTCAGTTTCCGACAGAGTTTCCCTAAAGGAGCATTATGGCTGCGTGAATCCGGTGTGGTCCACGGGCCAGGCGCGATGGCGGGGGGACCACAGGGAAGGCTCCCCTCCCTCCGGCGGCCCCGGCTGCGGGTGCCTGACCTTCTCATTATTAGGCTGAGGGAGTCAGCGCAGACTCCTTGGGGGCTCACGCTGAGAAGTCCCGCCAGCCTCTCAGGGACCCTCTAGGGGCCTGGAGCTGTGGAGTCTTCCAGAGCACAGCCGAGGCTGCCGGGCTGGGTCCCTGCCCTGCAGACACTGGGGCAGCCGGACACACAGCTCTGTGGGGGCAGCTGGGGGGCCCGGAGGAACACGATGGAAGGGAAAATACATGCCACTGTCCTCTCGCCACGGAGGGCTTTCCTGGGACACAGGGGCCGGGAGGTGGGGGACACCGGCCTGCCAGCAGGAGTCTAATTCAGGAAAGAACTTGCAGCTTGTCAGGTCTGTTCCGGAAGGGAACGGGTCGTGTCGGGGTGGTGCCGTTCTCAGAGGTGAGTAGACACTGGGTGGCCCTACGTGGGGGCCACGGCACAGGGATTCCCACAGAGGGTGGCAGAAGAGACACGAGATCACGGGTCTTGGCCCTGATGATGATCCCGAGTGCCCACCTCTCAGGTCTCAGGCTCTGGAGGTGGGAGCTTCCTGGCGGTGGGGCTGAGGGCCGGGAAGAGGCAAAGCAGCCTTGGAACTGAGGGTGGGGAGACATCGAGGTGCCCCGCTAGCCTCCTGTCCTGGTGTCCCCTCAGTGATGGGAAGTTTGTGTGCCCATGGGGGACCAGGGTCTCATGCCTGGGAGCGGGCTGGTTGCAGAGCTCCCCCACACAGTACAGCAGGCGTTTGGGGGCTCCAAGTCCTCCCTCTTGGGGTGCCCCATCTAAGGGAGAGACAGGACCCCATTTTGGGGGGACACTGCATGCTGATGAGGGACACAGAGCTTCTCCTAGGTTCTCTGGGGAAAGCTTGACTCTGGGTCGATGGGGGACCTCTGAGTCAGGTGCCAGATTAGGACGACCGGGAAAGCGTGACTTTCAGAAGCAGGATGAATAATTCTTATCATCAGTATGTCCCACCCACATCATCCCACCGGGGACATTGCTTAGCTGATATCCAAACCTACCTGGGCGCCTGGTACTTTCCCTGGCAGCCCTGCCCTGGGGAAGCTGGCTTGGCAAGGCGGGTGGGGTCCCGGCCCAGGCTCCGTCATCCGCACACGGGCTGCGCTGCAGGAACCGGCCATGCCCTGAAGCTCGCATGGGGGTCTGGCGATCCCAGCGGCTCCAAGTCCCGCATCAGACCAGGAGGAGAAGCTCTGAGCACCGTCTCAGTCCCTGCATCCCTGCTGACCCCCTCATGGCCCCGTTGCCTGCCCGCCAGGGGGCTGTCAGGGGTCAGTGGCCTACGAGGTGGAGTTGGGCCCCTGACGGATTCTGGGCGCCTCTCCCAGAGTCGAGGAGCTTGTTCAAGTACATCCTGCTGGCCCGGCCGGGAGCGCCAGGGCTCGCCACTCCAACACCTTCCTCTCCCTGCTGCTGTAGTGACGCCCGCGCTGGCCGCGGACGTCTGCTGGGCCCCTCCGCGTGCAGACCGTCCCGGGCCCTCAGGCGCACAATGTGCTCTGCTCTGGGGATATTTCCCCTTTACCGACGACCGTGTGACTTTCCCTGACCCCCACGGCAGGAAAGGGGCAGAGACCACAGAGCTCCACCCCCCCACTCCCGTGTTCCGGCCCCCGACCACAAGCCTCTCGCGGGAGTGGGCCCATCTCTGCCCAGGCCCGCCCGTGTCACCCCCTCCTCCAGGAAGCCTGCTCTGATGGTGCATTGCTTTTCTGAGTCCCACGGCACGTGAGGCAGTGTTTCCGTCCTGACCCCACCTCCAGGGAGCGACAGAGGTGCGACTCCCTGCAGGGGCTGCAGATCCTGGGAGCAGGGAGCAGGTTTCCTCCTGTGCTCGTTATTCCCAGCTGGCCAGGGAGGACGGGCTCATGGGAACGCTCGGAAGTATTCCCGATCGGCTGCAGGGTGGACCGTGTGCCCGGACCGCTGCCAAGCCCGGCCCTGAGCCCGGGGCACTGCCGCCATCTTCTGGGCACCCTCAGCCCTGGGGGGCAGGCTCAGGGGCCGTGTTGGCCAAACGTCCCCCAGTGAGGGTCCACTGGGTTCAGAGCGGTTCTTGTCAGTGACGTGTGTGCTGCGGGGCGGGGCCAGAGGAGGGGAGGGAGAGGAGGGGAAGGTGAGGCGGGCCGCCAGCAGGCTCTGCAGCCCTGAGCCTCATGCATGCTCAGGGCCCTGTGAGGAGCCCCAGGAGCCCTGTGGAGGGTCAGGTGCAGGGACCTTCCTGGGGCGGCTGCTAGCTGCCGGGGTGGGGCCCTGGGAACGGGGCCCTGATTCCGCAGGTCTCTAGGACCTGGGCAGCGTCTGCACGGAGGCATACCCTCCTCTGTCTTCTCCCAGGAGTTTACGGGGCTCCTCTCCGCTGTCCCCTGCCTGCCTGCCTATGACAGTAAA
>RCUC01171837.1:0-23801 GCA_003697995.1 Taxidea taxus jeffersonii
GATGGTGATGATGGCGATGATGGTGACGGTGACGATGATGGTGACGATGGTGATGATGTCACATGGTGATGATGTCACATGGTGATGGTGATGGTGCTGATGATGTGATGGTGACAGCTATTATCCTTAAATAAATGACGGCTCAAGCACTGCTATTATTAACTCATCTAACTCCCACAACCAGATGGATGCTATTGTCTACCCATATCTCAGATAAAGAGATTAAGGCCTGGGAAGGCACAGTCCCTTCCTCAAGATCCCATGGCTATTAGAGTTGGAGGCAGAACTTGAACCCTGCCCCCAACCTTGGAGCGCCTGCTTCTAACAAGAACTTCTGCTGGAACCCAGCAGACCCGCTTGTCTACCAGCCTTGCTTTCCCGGTGCAGCCACCCCCAGCAGCCTGCCCTTGCTGCCCTCATCGTTCCTGGGAATGGCTGGATTAATCTTTGTCACGTTTGCACTTTCCCCCAAAGTTTGAATTAACCTCAACATTAATTTGCTGATCAAGTGCCTGCAGTAGGTCATATAACGTGAGCACCTGTGATATTCTAATGCATTTCCAAGGAAATTATTGTAATGTGCTAAATGGGAGATTTAAAGGTTACTTGTTCCCCTGCAATCTATGAACTATTTTATGAAAAAGTCATAACTGAAATAATTGAAGTGTCAGAAAGGAAAAAAAAGGATAAAAAACCCAACCAACAATTCCCTTATCACTTACCCATCATCCCAATTTTATTTGGTATTTTGGCAACCGGCCAATTCTAGAGTATCGCTCTGGGCAGAGGGAAAGAGGAGGTGGGAGAGAATCAGAGAGTCACACATATCACAGCTGGGGGCCTCAGTTATCTCTGCTGTCTCTGATTTTATCCAGGTAGTGGGTTTCATGTCCCCGGAGGGAACCAAGCATTCCGTGGGTCGCCTTCTGAGCTAGCTGCGTTGAGGGCATTCATGCATTCTACGGTTGGTGACCCAGGGCAGTCCCGAGGTGCCTTCCGACGCAGCTTCTCAGATTCTCAAAACAAAGTAAATCCCCCCTCGTCCCCCTATAGAGTCAGAACCGGAGCCAGACACTGGAATGTCTAGTCCCAGCTCTTCCTGGACTGAGTTCAGGGGACAGAGCTGGGAAGAGTATTTGGCCTCAGGGTCAGATGTGGAGGGACAGGGACAGACTGGAGATAAACCCCAATCCGTAGTTTAGAGTGTGTGTGGGTGCGTGCGCGCGCGTTCAAGAGCTCTGAAGAGTTCTCTCTGCAATTCGTAGGGATGAATAATACATTGAAGGACCATTAAGCGGTGTCAAAGCCAGAAATGATATTTGGCCCGGAGCCCGGACTCCGTCAACAGCCTGGCTTGGCCGGTGGGCCGGGGGAGCCTGCGGGAGAACCAGGCCTGCGCAGGGCCCATCTGGCCCGAGGCTCCCTTTCAGGTTCTAGGGCAGCGCGGGCGGCTGCCACCAGCGGAGTGTGGTACCAGCTGACTCCGGCGGTCCCCACTGAATTCCCAACTTTCCCGAGTGCCCCACACTCCGCGGCTGGCGGGCAGCAAGTGCCACCCTACGCGGCCTTGTTGGGGGCCCTTCTCTCCTCGGGGCGCAGGGCGGCCGAGGACCCGGCTAACATGTGGTCTGTGACTGGTTCCGACCTGCATTTCTCGCCACTCCTGGCCCTGCTGGGGTCCAGACCTCACCGCGCACAGCGAACTCCGGGAGGAGTCCAGCAGCCATCGGTGTCTCCCAACTCAGCCCCGTCAGGCGGCAGAGCGCTGGCGCTTCCTGAAGCCGAGGGCACCAAAGCGGCCTCAAGATGACCCCCAGATGCGGTCGCTTACACCGAGCCCCACGTCACTAAGCCGAGCAGACTACATACCGGTTCCCGCAGTGGAGGCTTAGACCAGACGGTCGGGACTCGTCTGGTCGGCAAGTGCCAGGTCACGAGCGCGACAGACTCCCGACCAACCCCTGAAGGAAAGAAAGCTTGCCTTTCCCCTCCTGTGCCTTCCTGCCCCCCCCTCCTTTCCGTCTGTGAAACCCTTCAGGGCCCCCTTCTGTCTGCTGGGTGGGATGCTGCCCCATCGAATACATTTTTGCACAAACTTTTAAAATGTGTCACAGGCCTCAGTTTACCTTTTTGGGGTTGCCAGAGGCTGGGGTTCACTCTGGGGAGGTTCTGAGTCTGAGGCTGGGCTTGTCCTGGGAAGAGCAGGGTCTGGAGCCTGGAGCTCTGGTTTAGGCTCTGCTTCTGCCTCTTGCTCTGCGTGTCCAGCAAGGGACTTAGCCTCCCCAGACCATCCTCCTCTCGTTTGCGAGGAGTGTGTGATGCCCAAGCATAGTTTCCCCGAGTACTATGTTAGAGCGATGCCTAAGCATAGCTCCTGGGAGGGACATAAGAAAATGCATAAGAGAAAATCCCTGCGGCCGTCGGGGTGAGGTCGGACAGGGGAGCTCATTCTTAGGGCTGCATTAGGAAGGGGCCAGCGGGCCTCCATCCCAGGAGGGTCTGGCCAGGATCTGGGGGCTGGAGATACGAGCCTGAGCCAGGCTGGGTGCCCCGGGGGAGCTGGGAGGCCCCCACCCCCAGCTGGTGCTCTCTGGACAACAGTGGAGGTCTTCCTGTTGGGGAGGGGGCTCCTGGGTCTTTGTACTGACTCTGGGCGGGCTTGGACCAGAACTTCCAGGCTCACTCTCTCCCAGTGGCATTCAGGGGGTCCACCTCTGCTCCAGGGTCTTTCCAGAAATGCAAATGGCCTCACATTGTTCCTAAAGTGCACTTTTTTTTTTTTTAACCTGAAATGCTTGTAGCCTGTCTACAGATGAAAGACAGGGATTCCCCTCCTTCTCCATAAATAAGTGAAAACGGTAAGAAGTCTGGCATGAGTCCCGGGGCAGCGGCGGACGGGCAGCGTGGGTCTCTGCAGAGGCTCTGAGAGCGAGGCCGGGGTGCAGGGAGAGCGGGAGGCCAGAGGGCAGGGCTCTGGGCACCCGCCCCAGCCCACTCCAGATCTGAATTTGGATCTGGCCGCAGCTTGGGACCCGAGCTGAGTCAACAAAGTGGGGTGTTAGTTCCCCCAATTCTGAGACGAGGCAGTGTATTGGCTATCGGTTTCTGTGGGTGTGTGACGACTGAGCCCACAGCACAGGACCTTATGCTCCCCCAGTGTCCAGGCCGGAATTCCAGGTGTGGCCTCGCTGGTGGCCTCGATGGCGGTCCTCGGGAGGTCGAGTCATGAGTCTTGCAGGCAGGCCACACTGAGGGGAGGGAATGACATAGGGGTGCGAGCAGCAGGAGGCGGGTCACCGAGGGCATCTCAGAGGTGGCCCGCCGGGGTGGGGGAGCCCACCTCCCACTGCAGCCCCTGTAGTTAAGAAACTAGGCGCCTGTTTATCCCAGTGCCTGGCGCGTGGCGGCAGAGAGAGGAGCTCTGACCGCGGCCCCGTTTAATTCCTGGGGCCGAGGCCTCCCGCTCCCCAGGCTCTCCCTGACGCTTGAGGACCCTGGCACCAAGGAGACCTGGCCCCTGGCTAGGGGAGCCCATGGTTCAGCACAGGGTGGCGGGACCTTGGACAGGGAGGGGAGGGGAGGAGGGGTGTGTGGGCGCAGGTGCTCCTGGCCTCCGTGTGCCCGGGAGGCCGCCCCGTGGTCCCGGCCCGTGTCCAGAAGCCATCGGGCAGTTAACCCCACGCTCAGAGCCGCCGAGACGTGAAGTGCGCTGCCGAGTGTGTGCGGCCTTTAAATGAGCCTTACATAACGAGGACGCTGCGACAGCTGACTCCCGCACACAGCCCGCTTTTAAAATAGATGCTCGTCTTTAAATAGCCGGTGCTTCTGGCTTCTGGCTCTGCGTCTCACTGAGGCGCTGATGTAGGTCAGATATTGCTTGATGAGAGCTAATTAATCTATAATTGTATCGAAGGAAGGGAAAACAAGAAGCAAGCCCGCAGCGTGCTGCGCGGGGCCTGGGAACCTGCATTCCGGAAAGGAGCTCCGGGAAGGACCGGCTCCTCCTCAGACCCGCCCAGCCCCCCGGCTCCTGCCCTGGCTGGCCGCCCGCCCTGGCCGGTGGGGAGCGCCCAGGTCTGGGGTCCAGCCCGAGCTCTTGTCTGACCTCCCAAGGTGCTCCCTCCCCCGCTGCCCCCGATCAGCAGTGACCAGAGTCCTGGGGTCCTCCCGCAGCACTGGGTCTCTGCTCCCGCGGCCTTGTGTGCCACCCCCCCCATTCAGCCACAAGCCCACCCTGGCTCCCTAGTGTCCGTGTCCAGCCAGGCCTCTCTCCAGGACTGTCCTTCCGGAGACTCAGGAGCCTGGGGGCTGACTGAACTCGCCCGGCCACTGGTTTGTTGACAGACCCTGTGGGTTGGGCTGTGTCTTCAGAGGAGACCCAGAGGGGGCACCTGTTCCCCTGCCTGTGCCTTCCCCGTCCAAGCCGTCCACGCCGTCCACGCCGTCCACACAGCTTTCAGCATCTGCATAGCCTCCAGGCACTCTGTTCCAACTGTTGCCAACAGGGCCCCGAGGGGTTTGGTCAGCGCGGACATCGGATCACGTCCTTCTATCCAAAGCTCCCCAGCGGCCCCCAAGGTCCCGGCAGCGCCCCGTAAGCCCGACAAGCCAGACTGGGCCCCTCTCCCAGTCCCCTTGCTGTCCCGCCCCACGCTGGGCTCGGCACTTGTCCAGGGAGGGGACAGCGGGCTGTGGACGGAGAGGCACAGCCCCTTTCTGGCTAAATGTCCCTGACTCATCCACACTTGGCCCTTCTCACCAGAGTCACTCTCCTGGAGAATGGTTTCGACCATATTTCGATGGTCGCTGACAGAGCTCTGAGGATGTTCCTCAGGGATGCCCGTCAGAGAGGCCCCAGGACCTCGGCTACTGCCCAAAGCAGAGGTGGGTCAGGCTGGACGTGGAAGTCCAGGGTGACAGCAGGGACGTTCCTGGGACCCGGGTCCGTAGGGCCTGGGATCCACCTGGTGCTGGGAGCTTGAACCGAATGCAGGGCCAGCATCTGAAAGGGGGTCTCGGGCTGGCTGGGGGGACAGTCCCTGGTGATTTTCCAGCAGCACCTGGGCTGTGGGCGGTGGGCTCTGGGACTGTGGTCTGGCCGGTGCACTGCGGCGGCCTCAGACCGTGACCCTGAGCGACGTGCACACACTTGAGGGGGCCTGCACCAGCTTGCTGTCCAAATCCAGCCCAGGGGCAGGAGGGACACGCAGAGAGCCCTCCCCCGCTGTGTCCTACTCTTCCCGGGGCGTGACCCTGGACAAGCCCCACCTCTGCACATTCACAGTGATCAGAAGACACATGGCGTCACTGTCATGGGGAAGGTCTTGCTGGCTGGGAGTACCCCTCCCTGGGGGTCTCTGGCACCCGGAGCTTCACTGTTGGACACGGCTGTTTGTGGGAGGGGGCTCCTCTGTTCCTGGGGGAGCTGGCCTGAGACCACACGGCTGGGGTGGCCTGGGGGGTGTGGGACCCCGCAGTCCCGTCCCCACCCTGGGGACACAGAGCCCCAGCATCTCAGGGGCGCATCCGGGGAGCTGGTGTCTCTGTGCTCTGGGGAGGGCGACTGGGTGTGGGGCTGGTTAGGGTCCTGCTGGTCTGGGTCCCACACAGCGCTCCTGTCGCGACAGCAGGCCCTGCGTGCGGAATCAGGATGAGATGGCAGGTTCCTGAGCTGTGGGCCCTGGGCCACCCAGCCCCTCGGAGCCTGCTGCCCAACCGCGGAATGGGGTCGATTCGGCCACCTCCTGGGCTGGTGGGGGGAATCCCAGTGTGGCCCCCATGTGGCTGCTCCAGCTCTTCGGGTCCCTGTCAGCCTCTCTCCTGCCCCGGGCCCAGGGCAAGATCTTGCCCCCCCACCTTCTCCCGCTGCCTCAGTCCGATCCCTCCCTGGTGCTTTGTTCTGTTGGTTGTCGTGCAAATGTCAAGGAAGAATTTAAATGAGGGGAAAGTCTCAAAGGTTGTGTTTCTGGCAGTATTTCAGGACACTTGTAATTAAGGGCACAGTGAAGGCCTGTCCCGTGCTTTGGAGGCAAAAGCATAGTTAGGATGGAGCCGGTGTCTCGGGTGTGTGCCCCGTGCGGTGGGGACCCGGGGACAGCGGACAGGCTGCATCTCCGGTGCCTGCTGGGTCGGTCCTTGTCGCCAGTGACCAGGGCTGGTGGTCTGCGGCCAGCTGCCCCTCTGAGCTCTGGACACGGGGATGAGGTCCGACTGAGGCAGCTGGCCCCAGCGGGCTTGGCCCTCACGGGCACCGGGGGCTTCTCCTGTCCCGACCCCTCGCTGGCCCCTGCGGGTGCGACTCTGACTGTCCCGCCACAGGGGGCAGCTGCACTTAGTTCCCACTGGTCGTGGCTCCTGCTGCCCCAGCCTCGGGGCACTGCACCCAGACTTCACTGAGAGCCCCACTTTGTTTGGGGCTGGTGGGGTCTTCAGTGTCTCAATCATCCCCAGGCTCCCGGCGCTGAGACCAGCTATAGAAAAGCCCTGGTCCTGAGCTGGGGTTGGAGGCTGGGAGCAGGGTGTGGACGCTTCTCTAGCCGCCGCTCATCAGCAGCTGTGTTTGGTGTGACCTCGTGAACCCTTAAAGTCCTTTGGGGTGGCCCTGACCGTCATCCCCACCTTACAAGTGAGAAAACTGAGCCCCAGAGAGGCCCAAGGGACTGGTCAAAGGCCACACGAGAGGTCAGGCAGGACAGGTGGCCACAGTGGAGCAGAGAGAAGGAGCCCGGCAGGCTACCTGGAGGAGGCGACCTGGGAGCAGAATCCTG
Organism: Taxidea taxus jeffersonii; assembly: GCA_003697995.1. NCBI lineage: Eukaryota > Metazoa > Chordata > Mammalia > Carnivora > Mustelidae > Taxidea > Taxidea taxus. Next base: position 6,768 of record RCUC01171837.1, read on the forward strand.
GAAAATGATGTGTTGAGATGGGTGGAAGGTGCGTGTGCACTGGCGGGAACGGGGGACCAGGAAGAAGGCAGAGGGCCCGTGTGTGGCAGGACTGGCCCAAACCTCTGTAGTGAGCGGGATTATGGGAACCCCAACCGCCCAACTCCAAAGTCCCTAGGGGCAGCCGCTCCTGGCAAAGGAGGAAACGGAGCCTCTGAGGGGGGGCAGGAGGGCTCTGAGCCCATCACTGGGCTCCCAGTTTGAGGCTCTGTCTGAGAGTAAAACTAGCTAGGCGTGAAGCCCCCAGAGCCGGGCCCTGGGCCCGGGTAGGGAGAGCCAGAGCGCCCACGCCGGGATGGAGCTCCCTCGTATAATTAATCACTTTTCATCAGTATTCAGGCGCTTTGCCGGAGGGCTGGGAGCAGGCCAGCTCCAGTCTGCGGCGCCTGCGCTGGGACGGAGGCTGTCGTAGATGCTGGGCGCCTAGGGAGGAGGCTGGAGTGGGGGGCGGCCCCAGCTCAGGGAACAGGACCAAGAACCCAGAGGGGAGGCGAGGGGAGGGGGCGGATTCTGGGTCTCACCCTTCCGGTTGGGCTGGGCTGCGGCCTGAGGGCTGGGAAGGTTCCCCGAGGCCGCTGGAGCTCCCTGACCGCTCCCTGACCGGAGTGGGGGGGGGTGTCCTCGGGCTTCTCTGCAGTCACCGGGCGCTTTGGGGTTCTGAGAGGCCGTCCAGGGCAGGGAGCGGGTCGTCCTGGCCCGAGCCTTGCCAGCGGGGTGAACGCGGTGACCCCGATCCAGACGACACCGCCCGCTTGTCTGGTGTCCCCATGGTGCCGTGCGCTGGCCTGGGGCCCCGATCCCTGCTGGATGGCGTTTTGGACCCGGCTCTGTCCCGAGGGCCTCTGCTGCTAGTCAGTGTGCACACAGGACAAAGAAACGAGTGCGCAAGCCCACCCCGGCCACTGCCCTTGGCGTCGGGTGGGCTGAAGCTCGGAGCCGTGCAGGGGCAGAGGGCGGGCGGCACCTGGCTGTCCCGCCAAGCCCCGCCCCTCCCCACCCGGTGGCCACTGGCATCCCCTTCCCATGGCCGCTGGGGGCTCTGTCCATGGGGTGTCGGGAGCTGGATGGCGGCCCCCCAGATTCATGGTGGGGTCCCAACTCCTAGTACCTCACAATGTGGCTGTATTTGGAACAGGGTCGTTGCAGGAGTGATTAGCTAAGACAAGGTCACACTGGGCAGGGTGGGCCCCATCCCCTACGACTGGTGTCCTTATTAGAAGGGACATTCGGGTAGACGTGCCCACAGGAAGGTTGCTGTATGAGCCCGAAGAGAGTGGGGTGGACTTCTCTAAGGCAAGGGGCGCCAAGGACGGGGTGCCGTGGGAGCTGGGAGGTGCCCCTACAGTGTCCCTCAAAGCCTCAGAAGGAGCAGCCCAGTGACACGTGGTCTGGGACGCCTGGCCTCCTGGGCGGATGGAAGCTGCTGGGTCTGTGAAGCTTGGTCCCAGGGTCCCAAGGGCGCGACTCGGTGAGGAGGCTGGTGAGCTGGCCCTGGGCCCCAGCGGGGAAGGACCCCTGGAGGGGACGGAAGCCTTGGTGGCAGGCTGGCATCCAGAAAGCCACTTCCCCAGTGGGAAAGTCCTTACTTTGTTCCTGATGTGGGACCAGCCCTTGGCCGCAGAGGTAAACTGAGGTGGCATTCTTGGTCGCAGGGGGCAAGGGGCCACCCCAGGGCAGTCCGGCTCCTCTCCCTATGGCATACTGTGACCCCGGATCTTAGACCCCTGCCCCTCAATCTCCCGTCTGTCTCGGGTTTGTGCATGGCCCCTGCTGACCCCACCTCTGGGTAGTCCGGGCTTTCGTATTCTCTGACAGCACTTAACCCTTTGGTCTAAGGGCTCGTTTAATTCACCCTGTTCCAGAACAAGGGACGAGTCCGCATGGCCCCCCAGGCCGGTTGCCGGGGCTGGATTTCCTGTCTGGTCGCCCCCCCCCAGTCACCAGGTCTCCCTCGGACGGCCCGGGGGGATTTCCTTGTTCTCAGGATCTGTTTTCACACAGCAGAGGGAGACCCTCTTTGTCTCCTTCCTGGACCCAGTATTGCCCCAGAGAGTCCGATCAGGGATGGGGGCAGCGTCCCCACCGCACGCTCAGCCGTCGGTGCGCTCACGTCGTGGTTATTGATCCTTTTATAGATGACTTGGTCTTCATCACGGCCACGGGGTGTTTATGACAACGGCTGCGTTATTTACACGTCCGCGGCTCTGTGTTGAGTGCAGCGCCTGGCGGGGGGCTGTCAGGGTTCAAGGTGGCCGCGGCCTGCTGAGGCCCTTCCCCCTGCCCTCCCCGTGCTCCTGCCCCGTCCCCCACTTCTGGGGAGGCCAGCGCGCACCACGCCCCAGGAGGAGGGTCTGCTGTGTGGGGCCTGGGGCGAGGGCGGCTTGGAGACTCCTCGGATGCTGGGTCTCGCCCCTTGGGTTTGCAGAACCGAGCGTCCCCTTGCTTTGAGGACAGCCCCGTGTGGGTGCTCAGGTGCTTGGCCTGCAGTTGGCTGGGTCTTCAGCGAGGCCCGGGGTGGGGGGCATCTCACTGGACAACGTCATGGCCAGGTGCCCGAGGGTCCCCAGCTCCACCCCCTCGTGGCCAGGCCGCTGTCCCCAAACAGCCACTAAAACTACGCCGTCTGCGGGCTGGCCACACGTGTCTACTGAAACTGGGAGTAATTCGCCTTCGTCGCCGCCGTAAAGCCTCATCTCCGGACACATGAGTCGGACTGACAGCGGGGTTTTGGAGACGTGGTTGGGACACAGGTAATGGGTGGCAGAGCCACTGCGATCTCCAGTCGGAGAGGCTGCGGGAGTCGTGGGCAAGCGTCAGAGGGAAGACAGGAGGGTGTCCGTGTCCCCGAGTCCCCAGAGCCCGGATCCTTGTGGGACGGAGACCGCGGCTGCTCAGCCTCTAGCTCTGGGTTTCTCCTGCAAATCTCTCGGACCAGCTGGTGTGGGGGACACAGTGGACAGCGCCCTGGAGAGAGACGGCGGCTGGGGCCTCCCTCCTTGGCTTCCTCGGTGCCTCCCTCCCCTTTGTCACTCCATCATGCGCACTGAGTCTCCCTGTGGCGCGGGCCGTCCTGGGAGCCCGGACTGCGGGGGCAGGACAGTCGGGGTCCTGCCTCTAGGGCTTTATGGTCAGCAGAAGAGACACGTGGTAAACGCTGGCGGGGGAGGGTGGCCGGCACTCCAGCAGCCCCCGTCCTCATGGCGGCGAGGGCGTGAAACAGGAGAGGGGCTTCCAGAGGTGCCTGAGGTGGCCCTCATGGGGGACAAGGAAGAGGGTGGGCGGGTCCCCCAAGGCCCCTCCCCCGGCAGCCCGGCGGGGGTAGGTGTGCAGAGCCTCCCGCAGCCCTGACCCCCGCCACAGGCACTTAGGTGCTTGCGTCCATTCCTGGGGACGCGTGATTGTTTCAGGAGAGACTTCGGAGCGTAAATATATCCCCCTCCCAGCCTCTTATTGAGGAACATCCCACCTGCGTCTCCCAGCTGTGGCCTTGTCCTAACCAGCCCCTCCTCAGCCAGCAGCCTCCCTTCAGGCCGGTGCTGGTGTCTTGCCAACCTCTCCTGGCCCCCGGGAGCGCCCGAGGGACGAGATGGTGAGCGGAGTTGGCCCCTTCGGAGCCCTTGTGGGCCGCTCCTGGGCAGGGCTGTTCGGGGAGCAAGGCTCATTCCGGCGGGCTCTGGGCCTTGCCACCCTTGAGAAAACCCAGGCTCTGTGTGGCCGACCCTCCCTGTGCTCCAGAGAGGGGAAGGGGCCTCATGGGGCGTGGGACTGGGGGCACCAGAGAGGGGAAGGGGCCTCATGGGGCGTGGGACTGGGGGCACGACCACTCGGGCTGCAGCTGCCAGGGAGGGTTTGGGGAAGAGGCTCCAGTGCCCCCCCGGCTCCCTACTGCTAACAGGCGCGAGGACTTCAGCAGGGCTTTCTCTCGGCCACGTTCTCGGAAGGGCGACGGCGGGGTCAGGAGGTGGTTCTGCGATCAGTTTGAGGAAACTCCAGACTGTTTTCCGAGCGGCTGCGCCGGGTTATGTTCCCAAGAGCAACGCGGGCCCCGGTTCCCGCAGGTTCCCACCCGCGCTCGTCCTGGGTTTCTCCTGCAGGGGTGGCCGTCCTCCTGGGTGTGGCCGGTGTCTCCCGGTCGCTTGGTGTGCGTCCCCCGATGGTGAGAGCTGGGGAGCGCCCGGCCGCGGTGCGTCTGCTTTGGAGAGCGGTCGGGTCTGTCAGCGGTAGCCGGGCTTGTGGTGTGTGTCTGTCACCGTCATGCAGCTGTCGGGGCCGGGTCAGGGCCGCCGTCTGCAGGGGCGAGCCAGGACGGGGGGATGGACACTGGGCACCTCGTGCGCTGGCGCTGCTGGGCGTACCGGGCGTGGGGTGATGGTCGGGACAGTGACGTTGCGGCGGTGGTAACCGGTGGGCTGGGAGACATCGCTGGTGGTGGGGAAGGTGACAAGTGACGGCAATGTGTTTGTGTGACCCCAGCCTGCTGAGCGGAGCGGACGCTGACCCTGAGCCCGGCTTCACAGAGGCCGTGTGTGGGTGTGGATCGGCGGTTAGAGGCCTGGCTGGGACGGGGTGACAGGCAGGGTGGCGGGGAGGGAGGGAGCGTCCACGGAGCCTCGGGATTTGAGGAGCCGATGCCCTGGCTTTGGAGGGAGCTACGAGCTATCCTGTCAAGTGCAGCTTCTGACTAGAGCTGAGACCGAAGCTGACATCCATCCCCCAGGTCGATGTTAAAGAAGAATCCAGCAGCTGGGTCTGCGTAAATCTGGGTGGGAGAGGCAGCTGGGGAAGAGCCGGCTGGACAGGAGACGGGAGCTCTGGGCGGGGGTGGCTGTTCCCAGCAGGGTCTCCCCCAGCAAGGGTGGCCGAGCGGACGGCTCTCTGGACACAGTACAGTGGGGCCAGGGCCAGGGTGCCCCTGGGGAAGACGAGCCCCGGGTGGGTCTCCCGTGATGCCCTTTTCTCCTAGGGCCCCGCCAGGGAGACAGACGAGTTGTCCGCTGCATCTGGGCACAGGTCCCTTGGGAGCACGTGGTCGGAGGGGCAGACAGACCTGAGGCGGAGAGAGACAGAGGCCCCTCCGGGTATCCCTGAGAATTCTCCAGGCCCCACACAGGCCTGACCTGGAATGGGGGCTCTTGGAGTGATATTGGAGCCAGAGCAGCCTGGGGCGGGAGCCACGGCCGGCTGTCCCTCAGCTGTCAGCCAGGGTCCTCCTCTGTGGAGCGCCCCATCCCCGCTGCCTTCCCCGAGGGGGCTGCTCTTCTCACCCCTCCTTCCTCAACCGAGGCCTCCTCTTGAAGTCCCCAGCTCGCCGCCTTTCCAGCCCTAGTCATGTGGGCCCCAGGTCCCTGTCCTGGGATCCCAGCTCCCGGCAGTCTGGGTCGGCCTCCAGCACCTCCCACCTCCTGGCACGCGGCCTGGCGTGCAGGGGGCCGGGGGAGCCCAGAGGGACCCATGGTCTGCTGGAACACGTCTGTCAGGACCCCCAGGTCTCGGATGCCAGGCACGGGCCCAGGGGTCGGGGTGAGGGAGGGGCCGCCGGCTGGACACGGGCCATGGGGGACAAGGAAGGCGCTGGAGGTGCAGGTGAAGGGGGGCCAGGAGGCTGTGCGGGTCACGTCTCCGTCTCCCGCGCTGAGACAGAGTCTGGGGAGGGGGCGGCTCCGCCGGCTGCAGAGGGATGGGCCTCACGGAGGCGGTGGTCCAGCCCTGTCCCTGCATCGGGCTGCCCAGCCCTGCTCCCTGTTCTCCGGGAGCCCGACGCGGTCAGAGGCTCCGTCCGCGGTGAGGCAGGACTGTGGTTTTCCCAGGGCTGAGGTGCGCCGCCACTCGGCTCTGGCAGTCGCCAGCACCAACAGCGCGGCCACTTGATAAAGCGGGAGGGAGCGGTGGCCGCCATCGATTAGAGGGCTCTGGGCTGCGCTCAGCAAAGAAAGTCAATTTTCCCCTTCAGTTCAGCTCAACAAACATTTACCGAGCGTCTGTTACGGGCCAGGCCTGCGCTGGGCGGGGTCCCGGGCTCTTCCTCCCCGCCCCTCCCCTGCCCAGTCCCTCCCTCGAGGACGTGCCGATCTCGGGCCGGGCTCAGCAGAGGCCGGGAGCCGGGACACCTGCCTTCTGGGGTCCACGCCGCAGGGGACTTCTGCCTTACCAGGGCCTGGTTCTTCTCCATGGTGATGACAACAGCGGATGTTCTGGGCACTGAGGGAGCCCAGCGGTGTGGCGGGGGCTGGGCTGCAATGCGGGCCCAGGTACTTCCTCATTTTCGAGGGCTGGGGGCAGGCCGAGCCCCCCAACTCACTTGGCCAGGAAGGGTGGGCTGGGAGAGCTCAGCGGCTGGGGCTCGCCCACCAGGCCAGGCTGCCTCTCGGGTACCTGGTGGCCGTAGGACCCCTATTCACGGCAGGGGAGAGGCCCGTGTGGCAGGGTCTGGTTTCCCTCATTTGTTCCCCCTACACCAGTGTCCACCCATCCCTGGCTCTCAGCCTTGCCCTGTCAGTCTGGGCTCTGCCTGAGGTGTCCTCTGGGACAGAGATGACGTCACCAACCCCAGGGCCTTCTGTCTGCCCCCCCGGGAACTCAGGGCAGTGTCCAGAAAGAAAGCAATTCATCCCTAGGGATGGGTGCAGGGGCCAAGCCCTGGCCGGGTGCTGTGAGAAGGCGGAAACTCCTTCAGGTCACCCCTGTCCGCAGCTATGACGGATTCCCTGTGGTGACACAGTTGGAGTAGGGATTCAGAAGTGACCTTATGTGTGCAACCCTGGCTCCTGGGGCACACCCCCCTCTGCCACCTGGGAGACCCTGGAACCACACAAAGGGTGGAGGGCGAGGGCCTCATCATCATCATGACCTCAGGGTGAGGGTCAGCACGGGGCCAGTGGATGGCAGTCTTAGGAGAGGGCATGTTCTCCTCATCATCCCCTGCACGTGATACGCCCTCCTCACCGCTTGTTGGTCCATCCATCCATCCATCCATCGTCCATCCATCCATTCACCCATTCTTCTGTCCATAATAGTGGCAGTGACCTGTGACTTGCTCTGCGTCCATACCGGAGAATAAGGCATTGCCCGGGCTATTGTGGGCAAAAAGCTGTTGTGAGACCAGCGGGTGGACGAGGGATGACGCACGGTGTGTGACGCAATAGGGCCCAGTAACAGGCTGGTGAGTTATGGGTGCCTGGGTGCAGGCCAGCTGCACGTCTCCCCACCCAGCCTTCCTAAAGACCCATGTGACAAGTGTCACTCCTTCCGTAGAGGTAAAGGCCTTGAGGCCCAGAGGGGATAGGATGTCCTAGTTGGGGGTGGGGAGGCAATGGGAGCCAAGGCAGGTGTGAGAGTCAGGGAGGGAGGCTCCAGTCCCTGTGTCCGGCAAGGCCTCCGCATGCCCCAGCCTTGCCCTGGCCGTCACACCTTCTGGACACCTTGCTCTTGGGGCCGCGAGAGACGTGCTCGAGCTCCAAATGTGCGTATCAGGGGCTGGGCGACCCCGGGCCGATAGCTTGCCCTCTCCGGTTCTCTACCACTTCCCTGTGATTAGATGTAATAACGCCTGAGTCACAGGATCCCCCCGAGGTCACTCCTGTTCCCGGCAAGTGGAAGAGCCCAGCAAGCAGCCGGGGAGTCGTGTAAGTGCCTTGGCGTTTCCCTGACATCTCATAACATCTTAGAAGCCCATTCCGTGTTCATAATACAGCCATGTTTATTCCAATCTAAACATAATGTTCTGAGTCACTTACCAGTGAAATTACTTCATTTTCCAGCTTTGAATCTTTGAACAATCTCGGTGCCCCAGGAAGACAAGCTGAGGCTTGAGTGGCCCTGCACAACCGGGTGAGGCCTGGGGCAGGAGGCACAGTGGGAGGAGCGAGCGCGGCCGCTGAAGGCAGACCGTGGACTCGGACGTGGACTCTGCCCGCTTCCCCGAACGCTGACCTGGAGTCGCTGGCCCTCCCCGAGTCTGTGGAGGGGTGAGGCGCTGGGACTGGCCCACGGGCTGCTTTCGGGGCTGGAGAGGTCATGGACAGAAGGGCCGGGTACACAGTAGGTGCCAAGTCAGTGCTGGCTCCGTCCTGCTCTCCGCTGTGAGCTCTCTGGCAGAGACTGGGCGTCCTGCTGCTCCGTGCCTCAGTTTCCTCATTCACCCTATGGTGATGAGCTTGAGGCACGTGGAGCATCATGTGTGTGCTTGTGCGAGTGCCCGGGTGCACCCCTGCTGAGGAGGCCGGGGTCCCAGCCCTGCCCAGAGGTCACGGCTGCTGCTCTCCCCCGCCTGGTGGCGGCTGGCAGGTTGCTCCCGGGCGGCTGGGCTTCCTGCCCGGCACTCGGCCTCCGCACCTGCTCACAGACCAATGCCCCGAGCCTGGGGCTGGCCCACGGATTGTGCACCTATGTCCCCATACCGGGGATGGCTTCCTGGGGCGGGCCCCCAGATTGGTGCCCTGGGCGGCCAGGGGACGAGGGGGAGTGGGCAGGAGGCAGAGGCCACCCCTCTCGGCCACGCTCAGGGTGAAAACAGCCACAGAACAGAGGCACGAGAGGAAACAGCCACTGCTCGTGCCTACAGGCAGCCGGACCCACGGGGCGGGGGGCCTGTTCCGGGACGTGGGGGCTCCGCTGCCTCAGGGGGTGCCCGGGTGGGGCTCAGGTGGATTTAAGGCGTCAACGTGTTTGAAGCCAGAGACACCACCTTCATCTGTTGCTCCCTGAAAGTGCAGGCGAAGGGCCTTCCGCTACTCAGAGATGCCAGCGGCAAAGCCTCCCCCCACGAACCAGCGAGCGGCAGCCTGAGCATCGCCCGTGCTCCCTCACTTGGCGCCGTGACGGAGGTCGAGGCTGTGATGGTCAGTGTGTGTGCAGCCGGGGTCACCGGGCTCCAGCTGGGCAGCATTGCCTTCGGGGGGGCTGCAGCCTGGGGGCACCCAGCATGCCGGTCCCCGTCTGCCGGGGCCTCATTTGTAGCGTCCAGGGGGCGGGGCAGCTCCCCTCTCCGGCGTCCCCACGATTAGACTCTTCCGTGGCATCCACTCGTCCACCCTTCTGGTGTCAGGGGCCCCTGCACACAGAGGGGGACACAGCCCCTCAGCGGACGCCGAGCCACGTGGCTGTTCACGGGCTCGGAGGACGGCTGTGTTCCCAACCCCGCGGCCATCAGGGCCCTCGGCTCCGCTGGAACAGAGTTGCCGAAGCGACTGGGAGAGGAGGTGGGGTCTCTGAGTCCCGAGTGTGTCACGGCAGGGAAGGACTGTGAGGAGACCCGGGACCCTCGCGGCAGGAATGGAACTCCCGTGCTCACCTCTGATGAAGCCCCTGACGGGCCTGGACATGTGTGCGTGGGGAGGGCCGGCCCCCCCCGCCCCTCGCCGACGGGGTGCCCTGAAGCCGGATCCCTTGTGGCAAAGGTTCTCTCTCGGGAAGGATTCATCAAAGGTTTAATCAAATATAAGGGCAACCTTTTTTTTTTTTTTAATTTTTTAAGAGAAAGCAGTGCCTAGAGGAAAAGCCCCTTATCTTAGGGGGGTGGGATGGTGGGCGATCCTCTCCCTCTTTCTACTTCTTGGTATTTGATTTTTTTAAAGGATTTTATTTATTTGAGAGAGAGAAACGGGGAGAGAGACAGAGACAGTGAGAGAGAGCATGGGTGGGGAGGAGAGGGGGAAGCAGGGTCCCTGCCCAGCAGAGAGCCTGATGTGGGGCTCGATCCCAGGACCCTGAGATCATGACCTGAGCCGACGGCAGAGGCTTCACCTGTGGAGCCACCCAGGCGCCCTTTGCTGTTTGATTTTTGTTGTCACGAATAAATATGTTACTTTTTGTGGAAAATGTTTGAGACAAGAGAACATTGTTCATTTATTTGTCCTTAGTTTATTAATTCATCAGACATTTAGTGACCTTTTCCCTCCTTCTTGGAAACCCTGGAACATAAAACAGTGCAAAATGCTCTGTCAAGGGTGGGGGGTCAGGGGGGCTCCGGGGGGCCCAGTGCCCACGGGCAGCCCACAAAGGGCACCTGTTTGAGCCCCAGCTCTCCTCCAGCAAGACCCTTGGCCTCTGTGTCCCCCGAGCCCGAGCCACAGCGGCCAGAGAAGGGACAGCGTGGGACACTGGAGAGGGTGAGTAGGTGTGGTTCCTGCCCACTCCCCCCAGCAATCTGGGCCCAACGGGCGCCTGGGGTGGCCCCCTGGACTATGAAACTCAAGAACAGGTTCCCAGAGAAGCAGAGGGAACCTGCACGGGAGTGCCTGGGGGCTGCGGAGAAGGCCCCACAGGTCAGTGTGACCCGGGCGTGCTGCTCACCGTCACACCCTGTCACCTGTTGGTGGCTTGCCTTGGGTGGGGCGCTGGGCAGACAGTGGGTGGGAGGTGGCCCTGCCCTGGAGGGTCTCAGCCGTGCCCGGCGGACGGGAGGCTCGGGCCCTGCCTGGCCCGCCACAGGCCCACGTAGCTCTCGCCCTTCCCGGCCCAGGGCTCTGTTACACCGCTGAGCCCCAGACCCGCGCACCCACCGGAGCCGGCCGTCCTCCCCCTCCGACTGGCAGGTGCCGCGCGCCGTCCGCAGCTTGCCTCTGTGAAGCTCAGAGGTTTGGAGAGGCTCTCAGAACTGCCCACAGCCATGAAGCCCCGGCTTGGGTGCTCCGACGTCTCTGTGCTCGGAATGGCGGCAAGGCCAGGTCCCGGTGCCAGCAGCGTCCCCGTCCCCATGGTTCCTGCGTGGCCAGCTAGCCCGGGCCATGGGGACCAGCTGTCCCTCCCTTGCAGCCGAGGGACCCATGGCCAGGCCTCCTGGGCTGCGTGCGTCCGACTCCTTAGCTGCTCGGTTCGAAGCCGGAACGAGACACAGAAATAAGGAAGGAGGATGACGAGGACTGGCTCTCCTGCTGCTTGCTCGATTCGTGCAGCCACCGCGGGTTCGAAACGGCAGCATTTGCTGGCGAACAAGAGGGTCCAGACGGTGTGGCGGCGTCACACAGCTGCCCGCGGACATGCGAGAGCGTGCAACCCAGCTCACGCGGCGCCGGTGCGTGAAGAGCCTCGGGGCGCGCTGGGCCCCGGATTGGGAACTGCCTATCCTGGGCACCTTCGGCCCCACAGAGGCCCTGCCTGCCTCCTGGCGCCGGCCGGCGGCCGCGTCTCCTGCAAGCACGCCTCGCAGTCTGGGCCGCCGAGGAGACGCTCTCCAGCCAAGATCTACAAACACCTCCTGACCGGACTCTGGAGACTTCCCGGGCGGGAGACGCAAGGATGCTGAAGGGGGAAATGCGCCCACAAGCCGCACCCCTGGGGTTTCGCCCTGCGGGGCCGCACGCCAACCACAGGCTGCCAGGGGCTCTGGGGGCGCTGGGCGGGTGCAGGAGGAGGCGGGCGGTGGGCAGGCCCCCTGCAGCCCTCGCCGCTCTGACCTTCCTCTGCTGTGTCTGCGGGGGCCGCCCAGGCGGAGTTTAGGAGGGCGGGGGGCCCGGGGTGCCAGGATTAGTGGGAAGGGCCCTCTGCCTCGCCCTCCCGCGGCCTCCCCCTTCTCTCCTTTGCTTCTCTAGCGCCTCCCGGAGCCGGGACCACGGAGGCCGCCCTCTGCCTCTTCCCGTTGTGAACCACGCTCAGTGCAGCCTGCCCGCGGAGCTGCTGGGTCCCTCGATCCCGGCCTTCACCGTCGCCCCGTTTTGCAGGGAGATGGAGCCGTCTCGGCCAGGGGACTTGCCGGGCTCGGGCCACCCTCCCCTGGGTGGTTGGTGCCCTCAACCGTCGGGCCCGCCACATCATCATCCCCCTCCACGAATGGGAGATCGGCCCACGCAGGCCCAGGGTCACGCGGAATTCAAACCACGTGGCTGTGGAGCTCTGCTCTTGACCGTGGGCTCAGGAACAGTGGCTGTCGGAGAGACAGGCTCGGAGAGGTCCTTGACAGAAGGTCTTTAGGGGCCGGAGGCAAACGAGGGGCGGGACAGAAGGCAGGTTACCGTGGGGACGGAGGGGCCTGAGAGGCAAAGGGACAGCAGAGGAGCCACAGGCTGGTGTGTCAGCCTCGGTGTGGGGGCGGGCGAAGAAGGGACCGAGGTCAGAAGGTCAGCGTAGACCCTGGTGCAGTGACTGGTCTGCAAGAGGCTGGACTAGACAGCCCCGGCTCCCCGACCTGTCCGCCCTCCGTACGCCCAGCCCCACCATCGATTTGCTCAAACGTCCGCCCCCATCCAGTCACTCGTCGATGACTTCCCGAGTGTCTCCCGCATGCTGGACACCTTTCTGACCTAGGATGGCCTGGGGAGGCGGAGGGGGAGGACAGTTTACCTAGGTAATAAGACACGGGCTCTGTTTTTGAAAGCAATCCTGCCTGTGTAAAGAGCCCATCTCTCTTGAGAAGCCCCGGTCTTGAAAGGAGGCGGGGGCCCGTGAGAACAGCGCTCGCACAGTCCGCGCTGGGGCAACTGCTTTCTCGACCTCCTCAGGGTCCCACACTTCTTCTCTGGCCGCGCATTCCCTCCCCCACCTGCAGCCCCCCCGACTGGAAGCTGTATTTGACTTCCTTCCCAAAGCTCAGACTTAGGGCTGCACTTCCCCTTCCCCGAGGGCCATTCATACTCATTTTCTTTGACATTATAATCACTGTCATCAATCACAAGAATAAATCAGCAACTGACTGTCTTTGGCCCAGCCTTGAGATCCCCACGCCCCTGTGGGGGCCCTTCTGCCTGAGACTGTACCCTCCTTCGGGCTGGTGGCAGCTCGGCTCACTCCTGCCCTCCCACGCCCAGCTTGGTGGTGCTCAGTCCCGCTGGGTCGGCCCCGTCCGGCGAGTACCATAGGCGGGCATGGCTTTGAGCTCAGCGTTCCTGTGGCTGCGGCGACCCAGCCGCTATGAGCTCATCCCGAGTCCCCCTTGTTTGCAGCTCTGGGGCTGAGCAGGGGGAGACGACCGCGTTGTCCAGGGCCCTGTTGCGGAGAGGACAGGTGGATGGAGGGCCACGCCTGACCTGGGGGTCATGACAACAGGGAGAGTATGTTCCGCTGCAGGGAGGTGGCTGGTCGGGTCGCCCGCATGTCTGGTGGGTGCGCTGCGGTGCCCAGGGTGCTTGCGGTGTCGGAGGAGGCCAGCAGGGACGGTGCCCCATGCTTGGTCTCTGTCCCCAAGCACTCTGCTCCTCTCTGACCCTGGTTTGAGGCTTGGAGGAGCCAGGGCCAGGACCCCTTTCCTGCAGCCAGCGTCGTTTCCGTGCCCCGAGGACCAATTAAACCAAAGGCCCCACACCTCTGAGGAATTAAAGTGCTTTTAAGAGGCGATTATGCAGAATTGTGTCATTATTGCTTCCTGAGTGCTCTGCCCTTCCCTTGCCCTGACCTGACGGCATTATTTCTCCGCTCCCGATCGGAGGGAGGGGCCACGCCTCCCCAATATTCAGGCGCTGTGGCCCTGGCCTTTGGCTCCCGGGCCAGTGTTTCCCAGAGGCAAGGAGAGGGGCTGCCGAGCCAGGAGTTCTCCCTGGGGGAGGCTGCCCCCTCCCCAGTTGTTGGGGCCATGGACGCTCCCAGCCCCCAAGCGCCGGCCTCTCCCCTGACTTCTTGATCGGTTATTCACTCTGTAAACGTTGTGCACCCCTGATGTTGGCACAGACCTGCAGGGGCCCGCGGCAGTTGCGGGAGGCGGGGGGCGGGTGGGGGAGTGGGGCAGGGGGCGGGAGGGCCCATGAGGCTGAGAGCCCACCCCGGATGGTTTCTGCTTTGGGGTGTGCAGGGTGCACCTCACAGGGGCCCTGGCACCCCAAGGGGAGGGGCGTCTCCATGGTGGTGAGCGTGAGCGCCCAACTTCAGAGTGGACCCTGCCTGTCATGCCGCGAGTGCTCAGCAAACCCGAGGCTCTGACAGCAGCTGGAAGCCAGGAGTGGGTCCTGGTGACTGGAACCTGCTTCTCCAGGGGCAGGAAGGGCGGCCCTGCTCAGCCCGGAGCTGCTTTCTTCGCTGGCTTCTCCCCTCCCCACCCCTCTCCCCCACGCCTCTGTCCGCAGCCCTGTACCCTCCCCTCCCGTCTTGCCATCTCCACCTGGCATTCCGCTCTCGCGGAACAAGGCTGAGAGCCCACCAGGCCCTGGACGTCCCACCCCCGCCCTGTCTGGAGTGATAGTCACAGGGCCTGGAGCTTTCTCTCGTGACCTCTCCCCTCCGCCCCTCTGGCTGGTGCCGTGGCTGCACCTGTCTCCCTGGCTGCCCCGCCTGGCGCCAGCCGCTGTTTCCCCTCCCTGCCCAGGACCCGCCTGCACCCCCTGCTCGGAGCACAGAGCGACCTCTCCAGGTCTGAGGCCACCTCAGCTGAGCCCAGGACCCCGTGCATTCTGCTCCAGCCCAGCGGTCTTCTTGGCCGCTGCGGGGACAGGCCAGGCATGACCCACCTGGGTCGTGGATGGCTCTTCTGCCTGGCCCCGCTCCCCAGGTTCATCCGCACCCACCAGCCTACCTGCTGCCTCTCACCCTCAGTTTCCGACAGAGTTTCCCTAAAGGAGCATTATGGCTGCGTGAATCCGGTGTGGTCCACGGGCCAGGCGCGATGGCGGGGGGACCACAGGGAAGGCTCCCCTCCCTCCGGCGGCCCCGGCTGCGGGTGCCTGACCTTCTCATTATTAGGCTGAGGGAGTCAGCGCAGACTCCTTGGGGGCTCACGCTGAGAAGTCCCGCCAGCCTCTCAGGGACCCTCTAGGGGCCTGGAGCTGTGGAGTCTTCCAGAGCACAGCCGAGGCTGCCGGGCTGGGTGCCTGCCCTGCAGACACTGGGGCAGCCGGACACACAGCTCTGTGGGGGCAGCTGGGGGGCCCGGAGGAACACGATGGAAGGGAAAATACATGCCACTGTCCTCTCGCCACGGAGGGCTTTCCTGGGACACAGGGGCCGGGAGGTGGGGGACACCGGCCTGCCAGCAGGAGTCTAATTCAGGAAAGAACTTGCAGCTTGTCAGGTCTGTTCCGGAAGGGAACGGGTCGTGTCGGGGTGGTGCCGTTCTCAGAGGTGAGTAGACACTGGGTGGCCCTACGTGGGGGCCACGGCACAGGGATTCCCACAGAGGGTGGCAGAAGAGACACGAGATCACGGGTCTTGGCCCTGATGATGATCCCGAGTGCCCACCTCTCAGGTCTCAGGCTCTGGAGGTGGGAGCTTCCTGGCGGTGGGGCTGAGGGCCGGGAAGAGGCAAAGCAGCCTTGGAACTGAGGGTGGGGAGACATCGAGGTGCCCCGCTAGCCTCCTGTCCTGGTGTCCCCTCAGTGATGGGAAGTTTGTGTGCCCATGGGGGACCAGGGTCTCATGCCTGGGAGCGGGCTGGTTGCAGAGCTCCCCCACACAGTACAGCAGGCGTTTGGGGGCTCCAAGTCCTCCCTCTTGGGGTGCCCCATCTAAGGGAGAGACAGGACCCCATTTTGGGGGGACACTGCATGCTGATGAGGGACACAGAGCTTCTCCTAGGTTCTCTGGGGAAAGCTTGACTCTGGGTCGATGGGGGACCTCTGAGTCAGGTGCCAGATTAGGACGACCGGGAAAGCGTGACTTTCAGAAGCAGGATGAATAATTCTTATCATCAGTATGTCCCACCCACATCATCCCACCGGGGACATTGCTTAGCTGATATCCAAACCTACCTGGGCGCCTGGTACTTTCCCTGGCAGCCCTGCCCTGGGGAAGCTGGCTTGGCAAGGGGGGTGGGGTCCCGGCCCAGGCTCCGTCATCCGCACACGGGCTGCGCTGCAGGAACCGGCCATGCCCTGAAGCTCGCATGGGGGTCTGGCGATCCCAGCGGCTCCAAGTCCCGCATCAGACCAGGAGGAGAAGCTCTGAGCACCGTCTCAGTCCCTGCATCCCTGCTGACCCCCTCATGGCCCCGTTGCCTGCCCGCCAGGGGGCTGTCAGGGGTCAGTGGCCTACGAGGTGGAGTTGGGCCCCTGACGGATTCTGGGCGCCTCTCCCAGAGTCGAGGAGCTTGTTCAAGTACATCCTGCTGGCCCGGCCGGGAGCGCCAGGGCTCGCCACTCCAACACCTTCCTCTCCCTGCTGCTGTAGTGACGCCCGCGCTGGCCGCGGACGTCTGCTGGGCCCCTCCGCGTGCAGACCGTCCCGGGCCCTCAGGCGCACAATGTGCTCTGCTCTGGGGATATTTCCCCTTTACCGACGACCGTGTGACTTTCCCTGACCCCCACGGCAGGAAAGGGGCAGAGACCACAGAGCTCCACCCCCCCACTCCCGTGTTCCGGCCCCCGACCACAAGCCTCTCGCGGGAGTGGGCCCATCTCTGCCCAGGCCCGCCCGTGTCACCCCCTCCTCCAGGAAGCCTGCTCTGATGGTGCATTGCTTTTCTGAGTCCCACGGCACGTGAGGCAGTGTTTCCGTCCTGACCCCACCTCCAGGGAGCGACAGAGGTGCGACTCCCTGCAGGGGCTGCAGATCCTGGGAGCAGGGAGCAGGTTTCCTCCTGTGCTCGTTATTCCCAGCTGGCCAGGGAGGACGGGCTCATGGGAATGCTCGGAAGTATTCCCAATCGGCTGCAGGGTGGACCGTGTGCCCGGACCGCTGCCAAGCCCGGCCCTGAGCCCGGGGCACTGCCGCCATCTTCTGGGCACCCTCAGCCCTGGGGGGCAGGCTCAGGGGCCGTGTTGGCCAAACGTCCCCCAGTGAGGGTCCACTGGGTTCAGAGCGGTTCTTGTCAGTGACGTGTGTGCTGCGGGGCGGGGCCAGAGGAGGGGAGGGAGAGGAGGGGAAGGTGAGGTGGGCCGCCAGCAGGCTCTGCAGCCCTGAGCCTCATGCATGCTCAGGGCCCTGTGAGGAGCCCCAGGAGCCCTGTGGAGGGTCAGGTGCAGGGACCTTCCTGGGGCGGCTGCTAGCTGCCGGGGTGGGGCCCTGGGAACGGGGCCCTGATTCCGCAGGTCTCTAGGACCTGGGCAGCGTCTGCACGGAGGCATACCCTCCTCTGTCTTCTCCCAGGAGTTTGCGGGGCTCCTCTCCGCTGTCCCCTGCCTGCCTGCCTATGACAGTAAA
>RCUC01171851.1:0-17925 GCA_003697995.1 Taxidea taxus jeffersonii
GAGTAACTTACATGTACATTAACTTTATAAAAACACCATCCTTAAGATTAGGTGGAAGTATTAAAGGTAACTACTAATGTTCTTCAAATTCCCCAAATATGTGGGGCTCATATTTCATGAAAAAAAGGGAATCATCATCAGGGTAGAACTGGGACCTTATCTTGAACTCTTGGACACTTTGCAATGTTTCATTAGCTCAACAATCCGGACTCTAGGACGACAGCTCTGGGCCTGCTCTGTCCATCATCTCTTTTCCCTGATTTAAAATATTGCTTCTGAATCTATTTCTTCAGTTAGCTGTTTAGAGGCTACTATGGGGAAGGCTCGGAGGTGGGAGGTGGAAGGGAAAGAAAAGTGAACCTCTTCTTTGAAAAGCTTACAATTTAAAAATAAAAATAAAAATCTTATAATTTGGTGGAGAGAAACCGATTTACATATAACCAACTGCCAATGCGAACCCAAACACTGCAGCAAGATAGTAGAGAAGAGGGGGCTAATTTAAACGTGTGGACCAGCAAGGGCACCTTAGAAAGGATCTAAATTGAAGCTTTGAAGGGACAAGGAGGGAGAAGAAAGAAGGAGCATTAAAGGCTGAGGAAAAGGGACGAATATGGCAAGTAAGTGAGAACAAAGGTCGTCAATTCAAAGATGAAGACCAGATCAGTGTGACATAGAGCGTAATGAAACTTAAAAGGCAGGTTGATTTCAAATTAACTATAGGCAGGGAACAGTCACTAAGGCTCTGAAGGTTGTGTTCAGGACTTCTCCGATAGACTGTGTGAGAGTTGAAGGTAAAAGGCGTGGAGGTGGTTACTGTAATCATCCAAAGAAAGATAAATAAGTCATGAATTCAGTCTGTGATTAAGGGGGCTAGAAAGGAGAAGATAGCTGTATGACACTACAAAGGCAACTGTTAGCTATTTGGTGAGATGAGTGGGAGGAAGTTGTTGAAAATGACCACTAACAGGATGGTGATGCAATGAATCCAGATAAGGGACACAAGAAGGTGCTTGTGGGGTAGTGATTTGGTGTGCAATTGAGTTTGAGGTGTTGCGCTGGGGTGGTGGGATCCGTGCATGTGGTAATGTTACCGAGCTGGAAATTCAGGCCTGGATCTTGAGGGTGATCGTGGCTGGATTTAAGATGCATTATCAATGTAAGTGGTACTGAGATCAAAGAAAAAGATGGAGTTGCTCAGGAAGAGCACAGGGACTTGCTTGAGAACTATCACCCTCACACAAATTTAAAATATGAAAAAAAAATCAGTACTTTAACAAACTCAAAATTAGTGCCCAGTTTTATTTTCAAAATGGAAACCCTTACAAGCATCTAAGAACAACTGTTAACGCATCAGGATTCCCACTTTTTAGGTGTCACTCTCTAGGTTCTGTTGTCTCTAACAGTTGTATTGTGCGGTGGAAAGAATGGCAGGTCTCATCACAAAACCCAAGGGCTGACTCTCGTGTCCAGAACTTCCCAGCCACCTGACCATAAATCTGAGCTTCAGATTTTAACTGCTTCATAAGATTTTGAAGACCAAGACATATGGTATGTGAAAGTGCTGTACAAACTAAGAAGTAATTGGCACAAGAGTGTCATTCTAGAACATTGCCTGGCAGAGTAGAAATGAGATGTATTTCTTAATGGATGCAGAATCTCCATTATTAGGAAGGAATCAGCTTTAGGCCAACCATCTCTGTAGTTCCCACACTGCCTATCACGGTTGTCTGTACGGCAATAGGTCTGGTCATCAGAAGTGGAATATATAAACCTTGGCGTCAGGTTTTGTTTTATTCTGCACCTTAGGACCTGTGGGCACTGGAGTGGGAAGAAAACCTGAAGGAATAGAAATGATTCCTTTACAGCGTGCCTGCCCGGCTCAGTAGATACAGCATGTGACTCTTGGGGTCATGAGTTCAAGCCCCATGCTGGGTATAGAGATTACTAAATAAATAAATAAATAAATAAAAATAAAAGGAGGAAAAGAAACTATTCCTGTAAACATTTTTGTTCTTTTCTCAAGCCAATGTCTCAGGTTTGCTACAGATATCTGTGGACATTGGTTGGTTCTGCCTGTTGCATAAACGACCAAAGTTCTGAGACAAACACAAATGATTAGACCAGAGCCAAACTCCAGCAGAGGAAAAAGATTCTTTGTTTGCAGAAGGGTCCAGAGCCAGAGCCTCCATGAGCTGATCCAAGAAACCAAATTTTCTAGGAGGAATTGTAGGGCTCTGCCACCCCAAAGTGGCCCTCGGTCACTCATTTATACCTCCTGCTTAAGGAGCCTACATTTTCCAAAATTCTTTCAAGCTAAGGGAGTGACACTGCCATTTCACAGAGCCCCTTCCTCAGCTCCTTTTCAGATTATGCCTCTAATGCCTCTCCCCAGATCGAGGGGGGGACATCTTCCCGATCTGATGCCGAAGCCCAGCCCCAGTTAGGCCTCTGAAGGGCAGGCTCAGACTGCCTCTGGAGAAGGGCCAGGTCCTCTCTTCTCAGCCCTTCGGCTCCCACCTCACCCCACCTGTTTTCAAGGCCTGTTTTTAAAAGTTATTTCAGAGGCACCTGGGTGGCTCAGTCGGTTAAGTGTCTGCCATCAGCTCAGGTCATGATCTTGGGGTCCTTGGATCAAGCCCCGCATTGGGCTCCCTGCTCAGCCTGCTCCTGTCTCTCCCTCTATTCCTCTCCCTTGCTTGTTCTCTCTCAAATAAAAAAAGAAAATCTTAAAAAAAAAAAAAAAAGTTATTTCAGAGAAGAAAGCCTTGCTTAAGGCCACACAGTGAGATTACCGCCTGCAGACTCTGAAGCAGTCCTCTATCATGTAGTCCAGGAAGGGGAATCCAGAATTTGGAATCAGAAGACTTGGCTTCAGGTTCCAATTCCCCTGATAAATCATGTTTGTGTCATAACCTTTCAGTTTGTTTTCTCTTTACAACATCTCTCTCAAAGGACTGCAGGGATTGAATGAGACAATGATCCTAAAAGCACCTTAGAAATGGTTATAGCACAAATGTGTTTTCCCTGAATGCTACAACAGATTATTGTGGCCCATCTGGCGGAAAAAGATATAAAAGCCTGTGCTTCTGGCTGGACAGGGCTAGTTACGGAAGAGACCTTAGCTGCAGGCTGGCCCAATTTCCCAGTGAGGGTCCCAAAGCCTGGTTCATGTTTCTCCTGGAGCCAAAGGCTGGTTTCAATTACTTTCCAGTTGACCAGCTGACATAATTTTAATAAGTTTATGAGAATTCAAACCAGTTAATAATTAAAAAACAAAACAAAACAGCAGCTCTCTGAGGTTCCTTCCTGTCTCTACCACAGGCAGTTCCGCAGAATTCTCACCCTGCCCTTCTCTGAGCTCCCTCCTCTTTATCCTACAAACCACACCTCAAATGCCATTTCTTCCCTTGAGGAAACCTTCCTTGACTGTCCAGATGAGGTTTCAGTCCCAAAGCAACTTCTAACTCTCCTTGACACCACTTAGTCCAACTGTGACTGGAACTATGGAAGACCTCCCCAATGTGAGTATCAGCTCTGGCAGGGCCACCTGGGTGGCGTGGCCAGTTAAGCATCGGCCTTCTGCTCAGGTCATGAACCTGGTGTCTTGAGACTGAGTCCCGCATCAGGCTCTCTGCTCAGTGGGGAGTCTGCTTCTTCAGCTGCCCCCACTCCTCATGCTCTCATATGTGCCCTCTCTCTCTCAAAAGTGTATAAATAAAATCTTAAAAAAAAAAAAGGCTCTGGGAGAGCAGGGTTTGTGTCTCTGGATTCTTCCATATCTTAGTGCCTTGGATAAAGACAATAAAACATGTTGAATGAGGCCAGAGCTTTGGGTTCCTTTAATCTTGTTAAGAGCTCTTGTGGCAATGAAAATAAAGTATCTAAAGAAAACTAATTTAGTGCTGGCAGAAAAGGTTCTGGATGGAGGAATGCTTCCTTTGGCAGTTTTCTCCAATAAAAAGAATTTATGGGCTTAATTAAATCATCAAGATCTTTTTCAGAGGTACAGGAATGGCTAAGGATCAAACTTGCTCTGAAACATTCACTTTTTTCAAGTGGAGCTGCTCTCCTGGGAGGAGGAGTTCGTTTCAAGGAGGAAATCAGCACGGCTTCCTTTGTAAATAGACAACTGTCCTTTCTTTTTCTTTGACTGTCAGGGCCCAGGAGACAGTTTCTAGGTACGAGCCTATCTTGGCCCAACCATAAAGATGGAACTTCTTCTGTATCAACCTCACTTTTCCCTCAATTATTCCTGTTTTACTAGTGGCCTTCCCACCCCTCCCTTAGCATAAATTTCAATCGATACCTGGGGTCATCTAAGAGAAGTGTCATTTGTACCTTATCCCAACACTGGAAAAGGTTTTCTTCTCCTGTAAGCATGACTTCAGAGAGCAGCTACCCAATCTGTGTGTATTTATATGTAGGCCGGAATGCCTTATAGAATCATATTTGCTTACCCTCCTTACCCTGGCCTACTTAGCCAAGTGTTGGCAGATTTATACTGCTTTAAAAACACACATATTGAATAAGAGACAGGGCCTCCATTTTATGAAATGTGAGGGCAAAATGAAGGAGCCTCCTTAAGTAAGATTCAACATCTCTGTAATCTACATACTGATAATAAGTGTTAGTATAATAATGTTAGTATATAAAAACCCATGATGGGGAGAGATAGTGTCTTGTGGCTACAAAGGGCTGCCCTGACTCCATCTCCTGGGTCCAGAAACAGCAGGACCAGTGTGTTGAATCATTGGGCAAAGGGCCAAAGCTACGATTTCCTCATGGCCCACTCTCACAACTTTATTTTGACCCTTTCCAATTTTCACTGGTTCATATAAGGGTGCCTTCGAGCATCTTTGGCTTCAGGGATCCTTTCTTTCGTGATCCTTTAATGACTCATTAGTCACTGGGGCTTGGGCGATTCCTGTAGGATGTAGCTTTCATTTCTTCCCTGCAAATGAAGAGGCAACCCAGGACATTGTTAGACAAATTCTATTCAGTAGCTGGAAAAGTGAATTTCCTGTGGAATGACAGGAATTACATAGAAGCAAGCAATTTTATTTTCCTCAAATGTAGCAATAATTTTAATCTGTACATACATAAAACAAACAGTGCAATTATAAAACCTTGAAGGTGACATGCATACTTTAAGGTGCAGCTGGGATGGGGAGGATGTTATTAGGATCTCCAATTTTCCTTACCACTTTTTAAAACTAGTTCCTTATGCAAAAGCACTGAGTCAGGAAACTTCATCTGGAATGCTGAAGTTAAAGGTGAACTTCCTGAAGTCTGCACATCTAAGTATCACAAACAAAACAGAAATGACCTCCTAGAGCAGTTTGGTAAGGACTAGAGTAATATGGCTGGGCGTTCAAGCTGGGAATGAATGAAATCAGGGATGCATTTTCTGAAAAACTAAAAGAGATAATGTTTGTAACTGAGTGTCCTACTTCTGTTTCATAGTTGCTACCCATGTGAGCCCTTCCAGCAATCTTTTTATTCGGTATAGTTTCTGAGTAGATGCTGTTCAATGGAGTTATCTGTAACTAGGGGTGGTGAGATGCACAAAGGAGGACCTGGGAAAATGGCTTCTTCCTTGGTGTCTGAGTCCATGCTCCTCGTCCGTCATTAGTTCTTATGGCCTTTGCTCTGCCGTGGAAGCAGAGGTAGCTGGTGCACGATGTCAAGATGCAGTCATCATTCACAGGCCCGGGGTGCAGGTAAAGGCGAGTGATGGGGGTCTACCTTTGCTTCTTCCATAGTACCCTTCTCAAGCTTGCCTGGCCTTGCAGTGGAACTTCTAGAACTAGAGGCAGTTCACTGGGTCCTTGACTCAGAGGCCAGGATGAGACAAGACGTGGCAGAGTGACAAGACACAAAGGGAAAATATGGTACCAATTAGCCTCAGAGTAGGATAGAGAAATTTATATTTGCACTGATGAAAATTCAAATCCCCAGAGTCAATCTAAAACACATGAAAATTTTCTTTGAGTACTAATTTTTCTCTGTACAAGTAGCCTGTTGCACTTCTGGTGTTAACTCCTTGCACTGTCTCAAGGTAGGTGATCCCGGGGACATTCTAGGGCGGTGTGCTCTAGCTCATCTCCAACAGCTCTTTCTGGCAGTGGCATTTCGATCTGAACCGCAAAGTAAATCCATACATGGCATCACAGTTAGTAAAATAATGAAATATCACTAGCCAAATGGAACTGCAATTCAATCAATGATATATTCACACACAAGTTTAGGAAAATCAAGGGTATAATAAAACCATAAAATTAAACAGAAGGAAATCAATTTCTACAAGAAATCAAATATATTTACAGTGAGATTTAAAGGGAAAAATAAGCTACTTGGATCATAAATTTAATTTTATTTTAAATAACTTTAGCTACCTTAGCTGTTAATACAATAAAAGCAGAAAGAACAGGCTGCCTTTTTTCCCCAGATTTAATCAGAAAAATTATATCTAC
This sequence comes from Taxidea taxus jeffersonii, assembly GCA_003697995.1. Classification (NCBI taxonomy): domain Eukaryota; kingdom Metazoa; phylum Chordata; class Mammalia; order Carnivora; family Mustelidae; genus Taxidea; species Taxidea taxus. The sequence goes on from RCUC01171851.1 coordinate 6,474, forward strand.
AATAATCGACAGAACTCACTTCTTGTCCTTCACCCATCTCATCAAAAATTATTGCATTTTCCCCCAAACTGTATTTTTTGGATTCCTCTGTGAATATACTCATTTCGTCCTCGTTCCTGGAGGCATCTTGGTTTAAATCCATCTTTAAAAAAAGGAGAAGGGGTACATATGGGAGGCAAAATATTCTCTTGAAGCCAACAGATATAGAGTTGCTAGAAGAAGCTGATTGTACACACAAGCTGCCTGGGGTCGGGAAGGGGAGGGCTGTTGATTTAGACACGCGTGACAGCCTTCGGTGGACGGGCACAGGCAAAGCCCCACTGGGCCCTTCTTCTTTGTCAAGGTTAGGACTGAACCAGCAGAGGCCGGGCTTCATCTTCCCCTTGGAACTTGTCATTTTGGTTCTCCTCCAAAAGCCTTCATCCAGATAAGAAGCCAATGACTGATTACAAAAATAAGAATAATTAAATTTGGCTCAAGAAAGATTGTCCAACTGTTCTGCCTTGTTATTTTTTTCAATATCCAAGGCCTTTACAAAGAAAGAAACAAAAACACCTCTCAATCTTCCAACAAAAGTGAATTCCTTTTTTTTTTTTTTTTTTGCTCCAAATGCTACGACCTGAAGAATGGCTGCAGATTGAGATATCAAAAATCTCAGAAAAATATATAATATATTTGTATATCTCTGTATGTCTATTATTTAAATTTCACATTCCTTTAAAAGTGGTTATTCAGTCAGTAGCTGCTGAAGGAGGCTCTTCTGCTGGGCCTGGGGGGTCTGTGGTCCTGCCGTGGGTTTTTGAGTTCCCAGTGGACCAGGCTGGTTCAGGTAAGGGTCCCCGCCTACCAGATTCACTGTACACTGGACGTCAGCAAACACCTGAACCTGTTGCACCTGCTGGAACACAAATAAAAGATGTGTTTAGACAGAAGGGTCTGCCCCCCCGGCTTATGAGTGGGTACTACTTGAAGTGGAAACTCACTAGAGCATTCCTCTAGTCTGTAGTCACCACAGAGAAGAACTCTTCTGTCTTCTTGTCCTACAAAAAGAAAATCGCTGCACTCATTTTGCTCAGGGTTCTGGAAAGTTCACACTTTAAAAATAAAATCAAAATTGGAATGGTCAAGCCTCCTACAGGGTTGCCATCAATAATGAAAAGGAGCATCACTGCTAATATTGCCAAGATTGGGAAAAGCCCAGTGTCAGAGTCTGGGCGTTCAGTGGTGGGTTTAAAAAAAGGAAAAAAAAAAATATATATATATATATACACACACATATATTATTTGGAAACTGGTTACAAAAGCATTCTATGGATGACTTTAGTAGAATAAAAAAAAAACTTTATGATGTTAGAAAATTAAGGGCTTTAACCCAGTATTAGCAAAATAAAAACCACCACAACTCAGTAATAGGACATCAGCATTACTAGAGTTAATGTCCAGAAGATTTGCATAGTATCTAAATATACTATTACATAGCTCTTTTACATATTGCCTTTAGAATTACAGCAAAATATTAGTAGAACAATTTTATATTTAACTTATTTTTCCTGACAGACAATTCATTTAAACACATAGGCTAAAAATAACAGTCAATTACTAGCTGAGAACAGTGTGAATTTTCCCTTTAGCTACTCTCAATAATAATACACATATACCTTAAAAATGTCTAAAGTTGCATAGTTCTAGCATTTTCTATTGGGAAAACAAAGCCAGAAGTTAGTTTTTACGACCATCCTTATTAAAAAGTCATTTATAGAACTGATTAAAGCCAGTATCATACTTGTGAATGTTCCAGACCAAGAACTGAGATGCCTTCCAAGGCATCCAAGTACATCTGTTAGTGTCTCAATCCTTTGGCAAATGTATGCTTCATATTCAATAGGTACGTGAAGTATTTTAGCGATGCATTTTTTGGGTCATTCATCACTAATTTATGTCAATTACACTCAGCTTGTCTGAAAACTTTCCTATCTTAATTGAATAAAAGGTTGTTTCCATCAACCTTCATTGGCCACATGTCAAATATCCCGACCTCTAACTGCTGTATCAGTCCAGCCCCCAGTGTCCTTCCTTCTTGATCCGCCTACACCTCCACTCTGCCCTCCCTCAGAAAAGACAGACAGCCTCTGAGCTGAGTCTTCTTAACCTGGTGGATTAAACCTTAGTTAGATTAGCATCTTTTTTCTCCTAATCCTCTCCTTTGCCCGATTTCCCAAGTTTTGCTACTGGATCCCACAGGTTCCCATTTGTTTTCTTCTTTCTTTGGGCTCTTTTTTTGTGCAACTAACATATACCAACTCTCCAAGTCTATTACTAGCTATCTCTGTGCCCTCCCCCCACCTCTGTTCCTAATTTCTCTTTCCTACTCTTTTCCTTGTAGAGCTCCACCCCTGACCCTCCTCTCTCTCCATGTCAACAATCCCCCTACTTTTCTTGGTCTCTATATTCTCTTCTTTCCTGGTTCTCTGCTCTCCAAATACAATCCTCTTCAAACCCTTCTCTCTTGGTCCTTTTCCTTCTCTTTTCCTGTACACCTGTCTCTGTATGTCTATTAAACTCACTCCCAAGCTTCTGTTTGGCAAGTAGAAAAGCACTGGAGCAAATAGAGATTGCATGATGGGCTACAAGAGAAAGAAGATTCTGCCACTGAAATTTGGCATGAACACAAGCTATAGGGCTTTTAGGCACTGACTGATTATAAAAATAATATGCATGTTTATGTGTTTCATGTTTATGTGTTTCAACATAGGAAATACTGGAGCAGAGCATAAGGTGTTTCTGTCCCCAACACTTAAAAACATTCTTAAGAAAGGCATGAGCAAACAAACTAGAGAGAAAATTTTGCTTCTTTAAAAAGAATGTTTTTAAGATCGTCTGTTTTGAAATTAAAAAAAAAAAAAAAATGGAAACGATCAAACCAATCTTCAGCCATTTGAACTGCTCCTTAAAAACAGGATGCCTTAGGCCAGACCTCAAAGGACTTCACATACTGCCACACCTTCACAGACAGGCAAAGCAAGACGTACACAAATCCTACGATTTGCCAGGGGAGAAGAGTGGTGTGAGCGGAGTCCCAAACTCATGAGATTTTCTAGCAGAGTTTTCACACTAATTTAAATGCTGCCTCAGAGCTCAAGAACTTTAAAACTCAGTTGTTTAGCTTTAATTAATTTGCTGAGCTGCCCAGTATATGTCTCTGCAGGAGCGAGACTCTGGAAACTTTCTAATGAAGATTTCATTTTCCCCATCACAAAAATCCCTTCACCCTCAAAGGACTCAGATCCTATTTCCTGTAGCTCCGATTAGAGACATGGCTCCTAGCTGGTCTGTCTGATCCTGAGGAGACTGTCCACTGCTCCTCTTGTCCCCCTACCCCCTCAAGATGAAGCCTGAGCTGGTGCTTGTATCACTGTTCCTCCTGAGGGTGACACTTCGTCTGTAGGACTCAATCCAAACCCCTGAGTTTAGCATTCAAGGCTCCCAGAAACCTGCCCCAATCTACTTTACCAATTTTAATTCCCATTAACATTTGATTACAAACCCTTTACCTTCAATGGATTTCGTTTCCCAGGACCACGCTAAGACATTACTGTTTCCCTGTCTCCGCACCCTCTACTTCCAGTCCCCTAGACTTTCAAGCTCACTCCCTCCTCTAGCCTCTGACACTTTCTCCTTCACCTTGCCTTGCCAACTGTGCTCAAGGCCCAGTTCAGCTCCTGTGGAAATGCTCTTCTGACCCTCACAGCATTTTCTCCTTTCTTTGAACACTACGGCTCTTGAAACTTGTAACATAAATTTGAGTTTGCCTTCTTTATGTGACACTTAATGTGTCTAAGTCTACATGTTCTATCTTTCAACAGGCCCTACGTGGTATGGCAGAAAGAGCATGAACTTCAGTGTTAGAAATACCAGAGTTGAACATCAGCTCTGCCATTTCTAGCTTTGTGAATCGTGCATGTAGTTAAATCTCCTCAGGTTCTGTTTCTTCATCTGTGAACAAAAGGAATACTGCTTCCTTCGTGGGGTCATAGTGAGGCTTACATGAGATAAAGCGGACAGTGCTTAGCACAGTGCCAGGCAAATTAAAAGCATTTCACAAATGAAACTTTCCTTCCTCACTTCTCGCCATAGTTCACCTAAAGGGCAAACATGTCTTATGTTTCCTTGTATCTCCACCTTCCCATAATGCCTGTACAGTATCTTAAAAATATGTATTTATTAAGAGACTAAAGACTAAATCAAAGTTACTGAAGTGACCTAAAGCATCCCAAATCTCTAAATTTAGGTTAATAGAGGACAGTAGCCAGCCTTGCTATTTGTACTGTTTTGAAACAAACTTCTAAAAGGAGGCAGAGTATACAGTAGGCACTCTATTTTGTCTGAATTTACTGAGATCTTTTGGGGTACTTTGATTACACAAGAGTTTGAGAATTGTGCTTATTTTCTATATAACAACCAGTGGCCACCACTCGTGATCCCTTTATCCTATTTTACCACCAGGTTACACCTTTCGAAAACTTATCTCACTTAACCCTCTCAACAATCCTATCAGCAGGTTATCTTGTTAGTTCTGTTGGTTAGGTAGCAGCTCAGGGAAGTTCCCTAACATGCCCAGGAGGACAGAGCTAAGAAGAGTAGAGCCAGGACTCACACCCAGGTCTGACTCCCAAGGTCAGGCTCTTAATCATGATGCTAAACAAAGTTTCCTGTGTATCTAGAGTACATTTGGCAGCTCTGGGTTTAGAATTTTCTTACTGACCTGGGTTCCATCTGTTTCTGTTTTGAGAAGGTCAGTGGATGAGAGCTGGTTGCAGTAGAGGCCTGTGTGTCTCAGTGCTGGATCATTTATCTATTAAAAATAAGTATAAGACCAAATTACAAGCTAGTTGTTTAAGATGAAGACCAAATTCTTCCATGAAAAATAATCTCACTGACAGAAAATAGGGTGCAGCAGAAATAAAAAGCTTAGCAATTTACTGTGTTGTTATAAGTCAGGATAGTGGTTCCCTTTGCAGGGGTGAAGAGGGATGTGGAAGGGAGCATGAAGAGAATTTTTGGGGTACTGCTGATAATGTTTTGTTTCTTGATCTGAATGGTAGCTTTAAAGATGTGTTCAGTTTGTGAAAATTCACTGAGTTGTATATTTTTCTGTATATTCTTATATGATACTTCAATAAAAAGTTAAAATCACACACATAAAAGTTAATCAGCAAAAGACTTTTATTTCTTGTCAAGATTCAGTAATAAGAAGTAGATTTATCCTCTGCCTGAATCAATGAAGAAATTGGACAAGTTATATGAAACAGAGGCACTCAAGACATTAGACAAACCCAGTGAAGGAGAGTGATCCCTAAGAGCTAGGAAATAACTGAGGTGAGTCCTATAATTGCCTCAGCCTACTGTATACAGAGAATTTCCAGGCTGTAGCCAGCATGGGGACAGGGAACCTAGGCAGAGCCCTGCAGGCTCCCTGAGTTGAGATGATGCAGCTGGAAGTCTGAGATGGCCAAGGCAGCTGGAATTCACAGGGCAGAATATCAGAGGAGAGGGAGCTATGCAGAGAGAAAGCTCTGAAGACCTGCAGAGGGTCCCCTCGAGTCTGCAACTTAGTACTGATCTGCTAGTGGATTTCAGGGAACTACCCAAAGCAGAGGAAAGAGTCACCAGGAACAATGTTGATGGAATAATTCCCAAAGATCAAACAGAGCTGAGAATAGGTCCTGATCCAGCCAGCCAGAGTGAAAAACATCATAATTCATACTGTATCAAGCAGTATATTAGAAAGGCTTTGCCTCAGTAGTAAAGTAAAATGAGCCTGATATACTGAACGCTGCTCTGCTCCCACTAAACAAAAAAAGCAAGACCTGAAATGATCAAACTGTTTCAAGTAACTGAACCATTTCCCAGAATAAAGCTCAAGAAGGTAGGAATATCAACAAGGTAAAATTCACATGTTTGGCACCCAATAAAAAATTACTAAGCCATGTAAATTTGCAGAAAAATATGGCCTATAATGAAAAGTCAATCAACTGAAACCAACCCCAAAATGATGCAGATGATAGAACTGACACACAAGAATATTAAGACAATTATTACAATAACTGTATTTCAGAAGTTCAAGAAGTGGAAAGGTTAAACATGTTAGAGGTACAGAAGATATAAAAGAAGTCCAAACTGAACTTCTGGAGAGGAAAGCAGAATACCTGAGATGAAAAATACACCAGATGAAATGAACAGATCAGACATGGCAAAAAAAAAAAAAAAAAAAGAAAGAAAAGAAAAGAAAAAAAAAAAGATTAATGAACTTAAAACTACAGCAACAGAAAGTATCTAAAATAAAAGACACAGAGAAAAAACCGATTGACCTTGCACCTCTCCCCACAAAAATCCCCAAACCCAGGGAATCAGTGAGCTGTGGGACAAGTTCAAGTGGCCAACTTGTATGTATATGTACATATGTATGTATAATATGTATATATGAATATGATATAATCTAATATAATGTGTGTGTGTGTAATTAAGAGTCTCTGAAGGAAAGGAGGTGGGTGGTGACAGAAAAAGAATCTGAAGAAACAATGGTCAATGGTTTTCCGAATTTGATGAAAATTATATATCCATAAATCAAGAAGCTCAATGAATTCCAAGCAGAAGAACCAAGAAAACAATCACTAATGCATATTGTAATCAAATTGGTTAAAACCAGTGACAAAGAGAATAACCTTTTTTGAAAGCAGCCAGAGTGGGAGAAAAATCAATCCCGTACAGAGGAACAAAGAGAAAATGCCAGCAGATAAGGCATCAGAAATACTGCAGTGAAGCAACATCTCTCAAGTACTGAAGCTAAAACTAAAATCAACCTAAAATTCGGGGAGAAAAACCTTTCAAAGATGAAGGTGAAACAAAAACTTTCTCAGTCATACAAAAGCTGAAAGAATTCAGCGGCGGCTGATTATAAGAAATGCTAAAGGAAGACCTTCAGGCAGAAGGAAAATGATACCAAGCTGGAAACTGGGGTCTCCACAAAGGAATGAAGACCGCTGAAAATCACTACACAGGTAAGTATAAAAGTGCTTTTTTTTTTTTTTTAAAGATTTTATTTATTTATTTGTTAGAGAGAGAGAGAGCATGAGCACAGGCAGACAGAGTGGCAGGCAGAGGCAGAGGGAGAAGCAGGCTCCCTGCCAAGCAAGGAGCCCAATGTGGGACTCGATTCCAGGACGCTGGGATCATGACCCGAGCCGAAGGCAGCTGCTTAACCAACTGAGCCACCCAGGCGTCCCAAAAGTGCTTCTTTAAATTAAAAAAAAAAAAAAAAAAAGTAACTGTTTGAAGTAAAAGTATGTGGGGTATATGACAGATGTAGACACGATATGTATGGTAATGACAGTGCAGGAGGGAAGAAATGGAAGTTGAGAGCTGTGTGGTTTTTATACACCAGGTGGTTCTCACAGCACCGGAAAGGACACGATACTACATGAGAGATGCACGCTCTAAGCTTGGAAGCAACCACTAAAATAACCAAATGGGGTTATATATAGCTAATAAGCCATCAAAGGAGATAACATGAATTACAATGTTCAATTAAAATCAAAGAAAGGCAAGAGATGGAACAAAAAAAAAGGATGAGACAAAAACCCCAAAATTGTGAGACATTTAAATTCAACAATATCAATAATCACATTACATGTCAATGGGCTAACCACTCCAATTAAAAGGTGCAGATGGTCGAACTGAGTAAGAAAGCAAGACCCAACTAAATAAGAAATATGCTTTAAGTGTAATATTCTTTTACCTAATTCATTATTTTTTCATTATTTTAATCTGCTGGAGATGGCAAAAAAATTCTAATAACTGAACAGTAAGAACAAGGACAAGATACAACACTACTTAAGTCTTCTATTTTGCTGTAAGAAATGAGTCACTAGGTTGTTTTTTTCCCCTGTTAAACTCCTTAGGGACTTATTATACAGTATCTGGGGAATAGAAAGTTTTCTAAAAAAATTCATATCAAAAAGGCATTCTATAGAAAAGGTAATCAGGGTTTACATGTTTTTAAGACTTGCTACAAATTATGGCTACATGGTTACGGTCTACTTTGTGGTTGCTGAAAATGAGAATAGTAACTACAGGGAGGTACCCCAATGATCTTTATAAATATGATTTTGAATTTAGTCATTCAGTCATTTTATCTTTAAAAATCTTCAGGAGTCTCCGGGAAAAACTCTAAAACATTTAGATGGCTTACAGCATGCCTAAAGAGCTTACCACATAAATTCTGCTTTAAATATAATATCAATGTCCCCTTAACATTCATGAGACTTTTCAATTTCTATCCCTTGCCTAGGTTATGCTGTGACAACAAGTCTTGAATGCTGTTTTCTATTCTCTTTCTTCAGGCAAACCTTCCCAGAAGGCTTTCCTAATCATGCGGTTTTTCCTTTAAACCCTCAGTAGTTAATTGCACATATCCCTAATATGATACAAATATTTATGGTCCTATGGAGGTCTGTCTCTTACCCAGCGGTTTTATCCTATTATTCAACTGATCTTTGTTTATGTTGTGTCTCCCCAACTTGTTAATATTACCTCCCACAGAGCTATCTTTGTATATAGTAAGTACTGAATAAATGTTTGTTGAAATGAAAGGAAGTGAAAAAAATGTGTTCAGAATGTAAAGGGGTAAGTTCCAAGCCAATGTATTATATGTATCATTTTATTTTATTTTATTTTAAGTAGGCTCCATGCCCAGCGTGGAGCCCAGTGCAAGGGCTGAATTTATGACCTTGAGATCCAGACCCGAATGGAGATCAAGAGTTGGATGCTTAACCAACTGAGCCACCCAGGTGCCCCTGTATCATAATAAATAATAAATCTAAATAATAAATCTAAAACAATACAATCTCTTTGAGAGTAAAATCTTACAAGGTCTGTCAAAATTTCCACTGTATATCTTAGGAGGTAGTAGCTATCAAAAGATGGTGGGAAATCATAAAGAAGTGCGTCTTTCCCCCCCAGAGTTACTGAGAAATAACTGACACACATCCCTACCCAGTGCAGTCATTTTTGATGAGTAACTGGACATACCTGATTTTCCCTGGAGGAATGACCTGTGGTATGGTCTGCGGGGGGACTGTGTGTGTGGCGAGTGTGCCAGCTGCGCCACTTACCTGCTCGGGGCACACAGCATTCATTCCCGGCATCTGCAAAGAGCTCATCTGCATCTGGCCCATCATTGGGTTCATGTTCTGAACATTTGTGTTTCCACCTGCCATGGACACGGTGATGCTCATATTGTTGTACACTCCTGGCTGCGCAGGCGTGGGCTGGTTCTGGACAGCTTGACTGAACACACTGTTAACTCAAAAACAAGCCCAGTTACATCCACGGATCGTGAACATGGGCGTAACGTGACTGGACTCTGTTTCTTAAGTATTAGAACTCCACAGAAAAGATGTTACATTCTTAAATTACATGTAAGACTTCATCTTATTACAATATATAGAAATTGAGTGTAATTCAGATGAATTTTGAACTCTGCCCAAAGGATTTAATAGCTGCAAAGAGCTCATTTTAAGTTACAATTATCTGGCTTCGTATCAGAGTTGTGAAATTCCAATTAGCTGAATAATTAAGAAAAAAAGTTTTCCACATAAGTACGTCTTCCAGATAACTGAAATGCATTTATTTAACAATCAAAATCATTCTAAAATTTATTATATCATTTTATCTTCCTAAACCAAGAATATTCTATTTAAGCAAAATGCCTGGGCTATATATGTTTAATAACTGCTCAATGAATGAATTAACAAAGGAATCAATGATTCAATGATGGGGTTTTATATTGTGATTGCTTGTACATCATCTTCTTAGACTAACACTTTAGGCGAACAGTACTATTTTGTTCCACTCATTCCTTGTCTCTAGTAATAAGTGACACATGGCAAGCACTCAGTAAATATCTGGTGATGAGTGAATTATGAACATGGGTTATTATTACTCAGCGCTGTCAGCTGATGAGGTATGGACTGCTTCTTATTTATAGAAAAACACCATCTGAAGAGAATTCCCTGAGACTCTGAGAACTGGGCCTCCCAGGCCCTAATGAATCAGTTTCTGAGGGTAGGCACAGAAAGTCACATTTCTAACTTTTTATGCACATTAAGACTCAAGGGCTTTATTCAATGTTCTAGAGATGCTGTCGCTTCTCAAGGATTCAGCTTCTGGTTGTTTTCACTATGCTATAAACTAAGAGGAATATAACCAGACATTTTTATTTGGCAAATGTAATGTTTTTAAAGATTCCAAAGGTCTTCTCAGGCTAGAACATAGCTTTACGTCTTTTCCAGAAGCAAAATGCAGTTATGTTTCTCAGAGGGCTTGTTTTACTGACTGCCTTCTTTATGACCTCATTCTGGACTATTGGTATAGTCTGGCCTATTTCTCTTAGTAGGTAGAATAGTATGGAATAAACAGCAAGTGAATACAACTGGAAACTTTATATTTGAACTCCGAAATTCTAAATGATACATATCTATACACATCTAAAGGAAAATGATATGAATTGTGTCTTTTGTAAGTTCTACAAAAACCAAATGTTTTATGATTATCAGTTGTTAAATAATAAACTGCTGGTAAAATTCCACCTATTTTAAGGTTAATTCTGGAGAATTTGATTTCTAAAAATTAGTTACCCCATCAATGGCTTATCTATTCCTATATGCTCGCTCCTGGGAGGTAAACAGGATGTACTGACATTTATCGTTTCCAGTAGATTAAGGTAATCACACTAAAATTAACAGACTGAGAAACGGCCTATTCATCATGTCTGAAGAAAAGCAGCAAATTTTCCCCAAGTAATTATAAAACACAAATGCTCAAAGAAAATTATATGCCTAGGAAATGGTCAGTCATACATCTTTGAACCATTAACGTCTGTACAGTGTGTATGCTTGTGAGGCAGTGCCCCCAAAACTAAAGGTGAGGGAAAGCCCATTAGTTCGCTGCCCATTTCCTAATGAGAACATTTCTGCCCCAGACAATGCTCATTTGTCAACTGATCCATAAATCAGCCCTGCGGAGGCTCAGCTCAGGGCTCTGTAAGTTAATGCATGCAGAAGCTTCCAGGAGTGCAATGATGTCATACTTAGTGAAAAAAAGTTTAAGATTTAATTTCTTTTCACATTTATACTTGGGACTTATATTAGCTTAAGTTCATTCAAACTGCTCTTGCCAACAGTTCCATTTTAGTTTCTCCCACTATGGAAAGAAGACCAAGCCCTCTGCAGCATCAGTCACTGTTCTAGGTCTCAGAAATGACTGTGGGGTGGGGTTCACCTCCCTCCCTCTGCTTTCTTGGTCAGCCCCATGGCAGTTACTACAGTTTTTTAGGCTAGCACCAGGAATTTGGAAGCCCCTAAATCACGGTGTGGGGGAAGGTAAGGATGAAGAC
>RCUC01171854.1:0-17925 GCA_003697995.1 Taxidea taxus jeffersonii
GAGTAACTTACATGTACATTAACTTTATAAAAACACCATCCTTAAGAGGTGGAAGTATTAAAGGTAACTACTAATGTTCTTCAAATTCCCCAAATATGTGGGGCTCATATTTCATGAAAAAAAGGGAATCATCATCAGGGTAGAACTGGGACCTTATCTTGAACTCTTGGACACTTTGCAATGTTTCATTAGCTCAACAATCCGGACTCTAGGACGACAGCTCTGGGCCTGCTCTGTCCATCATCTCTTTTCCCTGATTTAAAATATTGCTTCTGAATCTATTTCTTCAGTTAGCTGTTTAGAGGCTACTATGGGGAAGGCTCGGAGGTGGGAGGTGGAAGGGAAAGAAAAGTGAACCTCTTCTTTGAAAAGCTTACAATTTAAAAATAAAAATAAAAATCTTATAATTTGGTGGAGAGAAACCGATTTACATATAACCAACTGCCAATGCGAACCCAAACACTGCAGCAAGATAGTAGAGAAGAGGGGGCTAATTTAAACGTGTGGACCAGCAAGGGCACCTTAGAAAGGATCTAAATTGAAGCTTTGAAGGGACAAGGAGGGAGAAGAAAGAAGGAGCATTAAAGGCTGAGGAAAAGGGACGAATATGGCAAGTAAGTGAGAACAAAGGTCGTCAATTCAAAGATGAAGACCAGATCAGTGTGACATAGAGCGTAATGAAACTTAAAAGGCAGGTTGATTTCAAATTAACTATAGGCAGGGAACAGTCACTAAGACTCTGAAGGTTGTGTTCAGGACTTCTCCGATAGACTGTGTGAGAGTTGAAGGTAAAAGGCGTGGAGGTGGTTACTGTAATCATCCAAAGAAAGATAAATAAGTCATGAATTCAGTCTGTGATTAAGGGGGCTAGAAAGGAGAAGATAGCTGTATGACACTACAAAGGCAACTGTTAGCTATTTGGTGAGATGAGTGGGAGGAAGTTGTTGAAAATGACCACTAACAGGATGGTGATGCAATGAATCCAGATAAGGGACACAAGAAGGTGCTTGTGGGGTAGTGATTTGGTGTGCAATTGAGTTTGAGGTGTTGCGCTGGGGTGGTGGGATCCGTGCATGTGGTAATGTTACCGAGCTGGAAATTCAGGCCTGGATCTTGAGGGTGATCGTGGCTGGATTTAAGATGCATTATCAATGTAAGTGGTACTGAGATCAAAGAAAAAGATGGAGTTGCTCAGGAAGAGCACAGGGACTTGCTTGAGAACTATCACCCTCACACAAATTTAAAATATGAAAAAAAAATCAGTACTTTAACAAACTCAAAATTAGTGCCCAGTTTTATTTTCAAAATGGAAACCCTTACAAGCATCTAAGAACAACTGTTAACGCATCAGGATTCCCACTTTTTAGGTCTCACTCTCTAGGTTCTGTTGTCTCTAACAGTTGTATTGTGCGGTGGAAAGAATGGCAGGTCTCATCACAAAACCCAAGGGCTGACTCTCGTGTCCAGAACTTCCCAGCCACCTGACCATAAATCTGAGCTTCAGATTTTAACTGCTTCATAAGATTTTGAAGACCAAGACATATGGTATGTGAAAGTGCTGTACAAACTAAGAAGTAATTGGCACAAGAGTGTCATTCTAGAACATTGCCTGGCAGAGTAGAAATGAGATGTATTTCTTAATGGATGCAGAATCTCCATTATTAGGAAGGAATCAGCTTTAGGCCAACCATCTCTGTAGTTCCCACACTGCCTATCACGGTTGTCTGTACGGCAATAGGTCTGGTCATCAGAAGTGGAATATATAAACCTTGGCGTCAGGTTTTGTTTTATTCTGCACCTTAGGACCTGTGGGCACTGGAGTGGGAAGAAAACCTGAAGGAATAGAAATGATTCCTTTACAGCGTGCCTGCCCGGCTCAGTAGATACAGCATGTGACTCTTGGGGTCATGAGTTCAAGCCCCATGCTGGGTATAGAGATTACTAAATAAATAAATAAATAAATAAAAATAAAAGGAGGAAAAGAAACTATTCCTGTAAACATTTTTGTTCTTTTCTCAAGCCAATGTCTCAGGTTTGCTACAGATATCTGTGGACATTGGTTGGTTCTGCCTGTTGCATAAACGACCAAAGTTCTGAGACAAACACAAATGATTAGACCAGAGCCAAACTCCAGCAGAGGAAAAAGATTCTTTGTTTGCAGAAGGGTCCAGAGCCAGAGCCTCCATGAGCTGATCCAAGAAACCAAATTTTCTAGGAGGAATTGTAGGGCTCTGCCACCCCAAAGTGGCCCTCGGTCACTCATTTATACCTCCTGCTTAAGGAGCCTACATTTTCCAAAATTCTTTCAAGCTAAGGGAGTGACACTGCCATTTCACAGAGCCCCTTCCTCAGCTCCTTTTCAGATTATGCCTCTAATGCCTCTCCCCAGATCGAGGGGGGGACATCTTCCCGATCTGATGCCGAAGCCCAGCCCCAGTTAGGCCTCTGAAGGGCAGGCTCAGACTGCCTCTGGAGAAGGGCCAGGTCCTCTCTTCTCAGCCCTTCGGCTCCCACCTCACCCCACCTGTTTTCAAGGCCTGTTTTTAAAAGTTATTTCAGAGGCACCTGGGTGGCTCAGTCGGTTAAGTGTCTGCCATCAGCTCAGGTCATGATCTTGGGGTCCTTGGATCAAGCCCCGCATTGGGCTCCCTGCTCAGCCTGCTCCTGTCTCTCCCTCTATTCCTCTCCCTTGCTTGTTCTCTCTCAAATAAAAAAAGAAAATCTTAAAAAAAAAAAAAAAGTTATTTCAGAGAAGAAAGCCTTGCTTAAGGCCACACAGTGAGATTACCGCCTGCAGACTCTGAAGCAGTCCTCTATCATGTAGTCCAGGAAGGGGAATCCAGAATTTGGAATCAGAAGACTTGGCTTCAGGTTCCAATTCCCCTGATAAATCATGTTTGTGTCATAACCTTTCAGTTTGTTTTCTCTTTACAACATCTCTCTCAAAGGACTGCAGGGATTGAATGAGACAATGATCCTAAAAGCACCTTAGAAATGGTTATAGCACAAATGTGTTTTCCCTGAATGCTACAACAGATTATTGTGGCCCATCTGGCGGAAAAAGATATAAAAGCCTGTGCTTCTGGCTGGACAGGGCTAGTTACGGAAGAGACCTTAGCTGCAGGCTGGCCCAATTTCCCAGTGAGGGTCCCAAAGCCTGGTTCATGTTTCTCCTGGAGCCAAAGGCTGGTTTCAATTACTTTCCAGTTGACCAGCTGACATAATTTTAATAAGTTTATGAGAATTCAAACCAGTTAATAATTAAAAAACAAAACAAAACAGCAGCTCTCTGAGGTTCCTTCCTGTCTCTACCACAGGCAGTTCCGCAGAATTCTCACCCTGCCCTTCTCTGAGCTCCCTCCTCTTTATCCTACAAACCACACCTCAAATGCCATTTCTTCCCTTGAGGAAACCTTCCTTGACTGTCCAGATGAGGTTTCAGTCCCAAAGCAACTTCTAACTCTCCTTGACACCACTTAGTCCAACTGTGACTGGAACTATGGAAGACCTCCCCAATGTGAGTATCAGCTCTGGCAGGGCCACCTGGGTGGCGTGGCCAGTTAAGCATCGGCCTTCTGCTCAGGTCATGAACCTGGTGTCTTGAGACTGAGTCCCGCATCAGGCTCTCTGCTCAGTGGGGAGTCTGCTTCTTCAGCTGCCCCCACTCCTCATGCTCTCATATGTGCCCTCTCTCTCTCAAAAGTGTATAAATAAAATCTTAAAAAAAAAAAAGGCTCTGGGAGAGCAGGGTTTGTGTCTCTGGATTCTTCCATATCTTAGTGCCTTGGATAAAGACAATAAAACATGTTGAATGAGGCCAGAGCTTTGGGTTCCTTTAATCTTGTTAAGAGCTCTTGTGGCAATGAAAATAAAGTATCTAAAGAAAACTAATTTAGTGCTGGCAGAAAAGGTTCTGGATGGAGGAATGCTTCCTTTGGCAGTTTTCTCCAATAAAAAGAATTTATGGGCTTAATTAAATCATCAAGATCTTTTTCAGAGGTACAGGAATGGCTAAGGATCAAACTTGTTCTGAAACATTCACTTTTTTCAAGTGGAGCTGCTCTCCTGGGAGGAGGAGTTCGTTTCAAGGAGGAAATCAGCACGGCTTCCTTTGTAAATAGACAACTGTCCTTTCTTTTTCTTTGACTGTCAGGGCCCAGGAGACAGTTTCTAGGTACGAGCCTATCTTGGCCCAACCATAAAGATGGAACTTCTTCTGTATCAACCTCACTTTTCCCTCAATTGTTCCTGTTTTACTAGTGGACTTCCCACCCCTCCCTTAGCATAAATTTCAATCGATACCTGGGGTCATCTAAGAGAAGTGTCATTTGTACCTTATCCCAACACTGGAAAAGGTTTTCTTCTCCTGTAAGCATGACTTCAGAGAGCAGCTACCCAATCTGTGTGTATTTATATGTAGGCCGGAATGCCTTATAGAATCATATTTGCTTACCCTCCTTACCCTGGCCTACTTAGCCAAGTGTTGGCAGATTTATACTGCTTTAAAAACACACATATTGAATAAGAGACAGGGCCTCCATTTTATGAAATGTGAGGGCAAAATGAAGGAGCCTCCTTAAGTAAGATTCAACATCTCTGTAATCTACATACTGATAATAAGTGTTAGTATAATAATAAGTGTTAGTATATAAAAACCCATGATGGGGAGAGATAGTGTCTTATGGCTACAAAGGGCTGCCCTGACTCCATCTCCTGGGTCCAGAAACAGCAGGACCAGTGTGTTGAATCATTGGGCAAAGGGCCAAAGCTACGATTTCCTCATGGCCCACTCTCACAACTTTATTTTGACCCTTTCCAATTTTCACTGGTTCATATAAGGGTGCCTTCGAGCATCTTTGGCTTCAGGGATCCTTTCTTTCGTGATCCTTTAATGACTCATTAGTCACTGGGGCTTGGGCGATTCCTGTAGGATGTAGCTTTCATTTCTTCCCTGCAAATGAAGAGGCAACCCAGGACATTGTTAGACAAATTCTATTCAGTAGCTGGAAAAGTGAATTTCCTGTGGAATGACAGGAATTACATAGAAGCAAGCAATTTTATTTTCCTCAAATGTAGCAATAATTTTAATCTGTACATACATAAAACAAACAGTGCAATTATAAAACCTTGAAGGTGACATGCATACTTTAAGGTGCAGCTGGGATGGGGAGGATGTTATTAGGATCTCCAATTTTCCTTACCACTTTTTAAAACTAGTTCCTTATGCAAAAGCACTGAGTCAGGAAACTTCATCTGGAATGCTGAAGTTAAAGGTGAACTTCCTGAAGTCTGCACATCTAAGTATCACAAACAAAACAGAAATGACCTCCTAGAGCAGTTTGGTAAGGACTAGAGTAATATGGCTGGGCGTTCAAGCTGGGAATGAATGAAATCAGGGATGCATTTTCTGAAAAACTAAAAGAGATAATGTTTGTAACTGAGTGTCCTACTTCTGTTTCATAGTTGCTACCCATGTGAGCCCTTCCAGCAATCTTTTTATTCGGTATAGTTTCTGAGTAGATGCTGTTCAATGGAGTTATCTGTAACTAGGGGTGGTGAGATGCACAAAGGAGGACCTGGGAAAATGGCTTCTTCCTTGGTGTCTGAGTCCATGCTCCTCGTCCGTCATTAGTTCTTATGGCCTTTGCTCTGCCGTGGAAGCAGAGGTAGCTGGTGCACGATGTCAAGATGCAGTCATCATTCACAGGCCCGGGGTGCAGGTAAAGGCGAGTGATGGGGGTCTACCTTTGCTTCTTCCATAGTACCCTTCTCAAGCTTGCCTGGCCTTGCAGTGGAACTTCTAGAACTAGAGGCAGTTCACTGGGTCCTTGACTCAGAGGCCAGGATGAGACAAGACGTGGCAGAGTGACAAGACACAAAGGGAAAATATGGTACCAATTAGCCTCAGAGTAGGATAGAGAAATTTATATTTGCACTGATGAAAATTCAAATCCCCAGAGTCAATCTAAAACACATGAAAATTTTCTTTGAGTACTAATTTTTCTCTGTACAAGTAGCCTGTTGCACTTCTGGTGTTAACTCCTTGCACTGTCTCAAGGTAGGTGATCCCGGGGACATTCTAGGGCGGTGTGCTCTAGCTCATCTCCAACAGCTCTTTCTGGCAGTGGCATTTCGATCTGAACCGCAAAGTAAATCCATACATGGCATCACAGTTAGTAAAATAATGAAATATCACTAGCCAAATGGAACTGCAATTCAATCAATGATATATTCACACACAAGTTTAGGAAAATCAAGGGTATAATAAAACCATAAAATTAAACAGAAGGAAATCAATTTCTACAAGAAATCAAATATATTTACAGTGAGATTTAAAGGGAAAAATAAGCTACTTGGATCATAAATTTAATTTTATTTTAAATAACTTTAGCTACCTTAGCTGTTAATACAATAAAAGCAGAAAGAACAGGCTGCCTTTTTTCCCCAGATTTAATCAGAAAAATTATATCTACAATAATCGACAGAACTCGCTTCTTGTCCTTCACCCATCTCATAAAAAATTATTGCATTTTCCCCCAAACTGTATTTTTTGGATTCCTCTGTGAATATACTCATTTCGTCCTCGTTCCTGGAGGCATCTTGGTTTAAATCCATCTTTAAAAAAAGGAGAAGGGGTACATATGGGAGGCAAAATATTCTCTTGAAGCCAACAGATATAGAGTTGCTAGAAGAAGCTGATTGTACACACAAGCTGCCTGGGGTCGGGAAGGGGAGGGCTGTTGATTTAGACACGCGTGACAGCCTTCGGTGGACGGGCACAGGCAAAGCCCCACTGGGCCCTTCTTCTTTGTCAAGGTTAGGACTGAACCAGCAGAGGCCGGGCTTCATCTTCCCCTTGGAACTTGTCATTTTGGTTCTCCTCCAAAAGCCTTCATCCAGATAAGAAGCCAATGACTGATTACAAAAATAAGAATAATTAAATTTGGCTCAAGAAAGATTGTCCAACTGTTCTGCCTTGTTATTTTTTTCAATATCCAAGGCCTTTACAAAGAAAGAAACAAAAACACCTCTCAATCTTCCAACAAAAGTGAATTCCTTTTTTTTTTTTTTTTTTGCTCCAAATGCTACGACCTGAAGAATGGCTGCAGATTGAGATATCAAAAATCTCAGAAAAATATATAATATATTTGTATATCTCTGTATGTCTATTATTTAAATTTCACATTCCTTTAAAAGTGGTTATTCAGTCAGTAGCTGCTGAAGGAGGCTCTTCTGCTGGGCCTGGGGGGTCTGTGGTCCTGCCGTGGGTTTTTGAGTTCCCAGTGGACCAGGCTGGTTCAGGTAAGGGTCCCCGCCTACCAGATTCACTGTACACTGGACGTCAGCAAACACCTGAACCTGTTGCACCTGCTGGAACACAAATAAAAGATGTGTTTAGACAGAAGGGTCTGCCCCCCCGGCTTATGAGTGGGTACTACTTGAAGTGGAAACTCACTAGAGCATTCCTCTAGTCTGTAGTCACCACAGAGAAGAACTCTTCTGTCTTCTTGTCCTACAAAAAGAAAATCGCTGCACTCATTTTGCTCAGGGTTCTGGAAAGTTCACACTTTAAAAATAAAATCAAAATTGGAATGGTCAAGCCTCCTACAGGGTTGCCATCAATAATGAAAAGGAGCATCACTGCTAATATTGCCAAGATTGGGAAAAGCCCAGTGTCAGAGTCTGGGCGTTCAGTGGTGGGTTTAAAAAAAGGAAAAAAAAAAATATATATATATATACACACACATATATTATTTGGAAACTGGTTACAAAAGCATTCTATGGATGACTTTAGTAGAATAAAAAAAAAACTTTATGATGTTAGAAAATTAAGGGCTTTAACCCAGTATTAGCAAAATAAAAACCACCACAACTCAGTAATAGGACATCAGCATTACTAGAGTTAATGTCCAGAAGATTTGCATAGTATCTAAATATACTATTACATAGCTCTTTTACATATTGCCTTTAGAATTACAGCAAAATATTAGTAGAACAATTTTATATTTAACTTATTTTTCCTGACAGACAATTCATTTAAACACATAGGCTAAAAATAACAGTCAATTACTAGCTGAGAACAGTGTGAATTTTCCCTTTAGCTACTCTCAATAATAATACACATATACCTTAAAAATGTCTAAAGTTGCATAGTTCTAGCATTTTCTATTGGGAAAACAAAGCCAGAAGTTAGTTTTTACGACCATCCTTATTAAAAAGTCATTTATAGAACTGATTAAAGCCAGTATCATACTTGTGAATGTTCCAGACCAAGAACTGAGATGCCTTCCAAGGCATCCAAGTACATCTGTTAGTGTCTCAATCCTTTGGCAAATGTATGCTTCATATTCAATAGGTACGTGAAGTATTTTAGCGATGCATTTTTTGGGTCATTCATCACTAATTTATGTCAATTACACTCAGCTTGTCTGAAAACTTTCCTATCTTAATTGAATAAAAGGTTGTTTCCATCAACCTTCATTGGCCACATGTCAAATATCCCGACCTCTAACTGCTGTATCAGTCCAGCCCCCAGTGTCCTTCCTTCTTGATCCGCCTACACCTCCACTCTGCCCTCCCTCAGAAAAGACAGACAGCCTCTGAGCTGAGTCTTCTTAACCTGGTGGATTAAACCTTAGTTAGATTAGCATCTTTTTTCTCCTAATCCTCTCCTTTGCCCGATTTCCCAAGTTTTGCTACTGGATCCCACAGGTTCCCATTTGTTTTCTTCTTTCTTTGGGCTCTTTTTTTGTGCAACTAACATATACCAACTCTCCAAGTCTATTACTAGCTATCTCTGTGCCCTCCCCCCACCTCTGTTCCTAATTTCTCTTTCCTACTCTTTTCCTTGTAGAGCTCCACCCCTGACCCTCCTCTCTCTCCATGTCAACAATCCCCCTACTTTTCTTGGTCTCTATATTCTCTTCTTTCCTGGTTCTCTGCTCTCCAAATACAATCCTCTTCAAACCCTTCTCTCTTGGTCCTTTTCCTTCTCTTTTCCTGTACACCTGTCTCTGTATGTCTATTAAACTCACTCCCAAGCTTCTGTTTGGCAAGTAGAAAAGCACTGGAGCAAATAGAGATTGCATGATGGGCTACAAGAGAAAGAAGATTCTGCCACTGAAATTTGGCATGAACACAAGCTATAGGGCTTTTAGGCACTGACTGATTATAAAAATAATATGCATGTTTATGTGTTTCATGTTTATGTGTTTCAACATAGGAAATACTGGAGCAGAGCATAAGGTGTTTCTGTCCCCAACACTTAAAAACATTCTTAAGAAAGGCATGAGCAAACAAACTAGAGAGAAAATTTTGCTTCTTTAAAAAGAATGTTTTTAAGATCGTCTGTTTTGAAATTAAAAAAAAAAAAAAAAATGGAAACGATCAAACCAATCTTCAGCCATTTGAACTGCTCCTTAAAAACAGGATGCCTTAGGCCAGACCTCAAAGGACTTCACATACTGCCACACCTTCACAGACAGGCAAAGCAAGACGTACACAAATCCTACGATTTGCCAGGGGAGAAGAGTGGTGTGAGCGGAGTCCCAAACTCATGAGATTTTCTAGCAGAGTTTTCACACTAATTTAAATGCTGCCTCAGAGCTCAAGAACTTTAAAACTCAGTTGTTTAGCTTTAATTAATTTGTTGAGCTGCCCAGTATATGTCTCTGCAGGAGCGAGACTCTGGAAACTTTCTAATGAAGATTTCATTTTCCCCATCACAAAAATCCCTTCACCCTCACAGGACTCAGATCCTATTTCCTGTAGCTCCGATTAGAGACATGGCTCCTAGCTGGTCTGTCTGATCCTGAGGAGACTGTCCACTGCTCCTCTTGTCCCCCTACCCCCTCAAGATGAAGCCTGAGCTGGTGCTTGTATCACTGTTCCTCCTGAGGGTGACACTTCGTCTGTAGGACTCAATCCAAACCCCTGAGTTTAGCATTCAAGGCTCCCAGAAACCTGCCCCAATCTACTTTACCAATTTTAATTCCCATTAACATTTGATTACAAACCCTTTACCTTCAATGGATTTCGTTTCCCAGGACCACGCTAAGACATTACTGTTTCCCTGTCTCCGCACCCTCTACTTCCAGTCCCCCAGACTTTCAAGCTCACTCCCTCCTCTAGCCTCTGACACTTTCTCCTTCACCTTGCCTTGCCAACTGTGCTCAAGGCCCAGTTCAGCTCCTGTGGAAATGCTCTTCTGACCCTCACAGCATTTTCTCCTTTCTTTGAACACTACGGCTCTTGAAACTTGTAACATAAATTTGAGTTTGCCTTCTTTATGTGACACTTAATGTGTCTAAGTCTACATGTTCTATCTTTCAACAGGCCCTACGTGGTATGGCAGAAAGAGCATGAACTTCAGTGTTAGAAATACCAGAGTTGAACATCAGCTCTGCCATTTCTAGCTTTGTGAATCGTGCATGTAGTTAAATCTCCTCAGGTTCTGTTTCTTCATCTGTGAACAAAAGGAATACTGCTTCCTTCGTGGGGTCATAGTGAGGCTTACATGAGATAAAGCGGACAGTGCTTAGCACAGTGCCAGGCAAATTAAAAGCATTTCACAAATGAAACTTTCCTTCCTCACTTCTCGCCATAGTTCACCTAAAGGGCAAACATGTCTTATGTTTCCTTGTATCTCCACCTTCCCATAATGCCTGTACAGTATCTTAAAAATATGTATTTATTAAGAGACTAAAGACTAAATCAAAGTTACTGAAGTGACCTAAAGCATCCCAAATCTCTAAATTTAGGTTAATAGAGGACAGTAGCCAGCCTTGCTATTTGTACTGTTTTGAAACAAACTTCTAAAAGGAGGCAGAGTATACAGTAGGCACTCTATTTTGTCTGAATTTACTGAGATCTTTTGGGGTACTTTGATTACACAAGAGTTTGAGAATTGTGCTTATTTTCTATATAACAACCAGTGGCCACCACTCGTGATCCCTTTATCCTATTTTACCACCAGGTTACACCTTTCGAAAACTTATCTCACTTAACCCTCTCAACAATCCTATCAGCAGGTTATCTTGTTAGTTCTGTTGGTTAGGTAGCAGCTCAGGGAAGTTCCCTAACATGCCCAGGAGGACAGAGCTAAGAAGAGTAGAGCCAGGACTCACACCCAGGTCTGACTCCCAAGGTCAGGCTCTTAATCATGATGCTAAACAAAGTTTCCTGTGTATCTAGAGTACATTTGGCAGCTCTGGGTTTAGAATTTTCTTACTGACCTGGGTTCCATCTGTTTCTGTTTTGAGAAGGTCAGTGGATGAGAGCTGGTTGCAGTAGAGGCCTGTGTGTCTCAGTGCTGGATCATTTATCTATTAAAAATAAGTATAAGACCAAATTACAAGCTAGTTGTTTAAGATGAAGACCAAATTCTTCCATGAAAAATAATCTCACTGACAGAAAATAGGGTGCAGCAGAAATAAAAAGCTTAGCAATTTACTGTGTTGTTATAAGTCAGGATAGTGGTTCCCTTTGCAGGGGTGAAGAGGGATGTGGAAGGGAGCATGAAGAGAATTTTTGGGGTACTGCTGATAATGTTTTGTTTCTTGATCTGAATGGTAGCTTTAAAGATGTGTTCAGTTTGTGAAAATTCACTGAGTTGTATATTTTTCTGTATATTCTTATATGATACTTCAATAAAAAGTTAAAATCACACACATAAAAGTTAATCAGCAAAAGACTTTTATTTCTTGTCAAGATTCAGTAATAAGAAGTAGATTTATCCTCTGCCTGAATCAATGAAGAAATTGGACAAGTTATATGAAACAGAGGCACTCAAGACATTAGACAAACCCAGTGAAGGAGAGTGATCCCTAAGAGCTAGGAAATAACTGAGGTGAGTCCTATAATTGCCTCAGCCTACTGTATACAGAGAATTTCCAGGCTGTAGCCAGCATGGGGACAGGGAACCTAGGCAGAGCCCTGCAGGCTCCCTGAGTTGAGATGATGCAGCTGGAAGTCTGAGATGGCCAAGGCAGCTGGAATTCACAGGGCAGAATATCAGAGGAGAGGGAGCTATGCAGAGAGAAAGCTCTGAAGACCTGCAGAGGGTCCCCTCGAGTCTGCAACTTAGTACTGATCTGCTAGTGGATTTCAGGGAACTACCCAAAGCAGAGGAAAGAGTCACCAGGAACAATGTTGATGGAATAATTCCCAAAGATCAAACAGAGCTGAGAATAGGTCCTGATCCAGCCAGCCAGAGTGAAAAACATCATAATTCATACTGTATCAAGCAGTATATTAGAAAGGCTTTGCCTCAGTAGTAAAGTAAAATGAGCCTGATATACTGAACGCTGCTCTGCTCCCACTAAACAAAAAAAGCAAGACCTGAAATGATCAAACTGTTTCAAGTAACTGAACCATTTCCCAGAATAAAGCTCAAGAAGGTAGGAATATCAACAAGGTAAAATTCACATGTTTGGCACCCAATAAAAAATTACTAAGCCATGTAAATTTGCAGAAAAATATGGCCTATAATGAAAAGTCAATCAACTGAAACCAACCCCAAAATGATGCAGATGATAGAACTGACACACAAGAATATTAAGACAATTATTACAATAACTGTATTTCAGAAGTTCAAGAAGTGGAAAGGTTAAACATGTTAGAGGTACAGAAGATATAAAAGAAGTCCAAACTGAACTTCTGGAGAGGAAAGCAGAATACCTGAGATGAAAAATACACCAGATGAAATGAACAGATCAGACATGGCAAAAAAAAAAAAAAAAAAAGAAAGAAAAGAAAAGAAAAAAAAAAAGATTAATGAACTTAAAACTACAGCAACAGAAAGTATCTAAAATAAAAGACACAGAGAAAAAACCGATTGACCTTGCACCTCTCCCCACAAAAATCCCCAAACCCAGGGAATCAGTGAGCTGTGGGACAAGTTCAAGTGGCCAACTTGTATGTATATGTACATATGTATGTATAATATGTATATATGAATATGATATAATCTAATATAATGTGTGTGTGTGTAATTAAGAGTCTCTGAAGGAAAGGAGGTGGGTGGTGACAGAAAAAGAATCTGAAGAAACAATGGTCAATGGTTTTCCGAATTTGATGAAAATTATATATCCATAAATCAAGAAGCTCAATGAATTCCAAGCAGAAGAACCAAGAAAACAATCACTAATGCATATTGTAATCAAATTGGTTAAAACCAGTGACAAAGAGAATAACCTTTTTTGAAAGCAGCCAGAGTGGGAGAAAAATCAATCCCGTACAGAGGAACAAAGAGAAAATGCCAGCAGATAAGGCATCAGAAATACTGCAGTGAAGCAACATCTCTCAAGTACTGAAGCTAAAACTAAAATCAACCTAAAATTCGGGGAGAAAAACCTTTCAAAGATGAAGGTGAAACAAAAACTTTCTCAGTCATACAAAAGCTGAAAGAATTCAGCGGCGGCTGATTATAAGAAATGCTAAAGGAAGACCTTCAGGCAGAAGGAAAATGATACCAAGCTGGAAACTGGGGTCTCCACAAAGGAATGAAGACCGCTGAAAATCACTACACAGGTAAGTATAAAAGTGCTTTTTTTTTTTTTTTAAAGATTTTATTTATTTATTTGTTAGAGAGAGAGAGAGCATGAGCACAGGCAGACAGAGTGGCAGGCAGAGGCAGAGGGAGAAGCAGGCTCCCTGCCAAGCAAGGAGCCCAATGTGGGACTCGATTCCAGGACGCTGGGATCATGACCCGAGCCGAAGGCAGCTGCTTAACCAACTGAGCCACCCAGGCGTCCCAAAAGTGCTTCTTTAAATTAAAAAAAAAAAAAAAAAAAGTAACTGTTTGAAGTAAAAGTATGTGGGGTATATGACAGATGTAGACACGATATGTATGGTAATGACAGTGCAGGAGGGAAGAAATGGAAGTTGAGAGCTGTGTGGTTTTTATACACCAGGTGGTTCTCACAGCACCGGAAAGGACACGATACTACATGAGAGATGCACGCTCTAAGCTTGGAAGCAACCACTAAAATAACAAAATGGGGTTATATATAGCTAATAAGCCATCAAAGGAGATAACATGAATTACAATGTTCAATTAAAATCAAAGAAAGGCAAGAGATGGAACAAAAAAAAAGGATGAGACAAAAACCCCCAAATTGTGAGACATTTAAATTCAACAATATCAATAATCACATTACATGTCAATGGGCTAACCACTCCAATTAAAAGGTGCAGATGGTCGAACTGAGTAAGAAAGCAAGACCCAACTAAATAAGAAATATGCTTTAAGTGTAATATTCTTTTACCTAATTCATTATTTTTTCATTATTTTAATCTGCTGGAGATGGCAAAAAAATTCTAATAACTGAACAGTAAGAACAAGGACAAGATACAACACTACTTAAGTCTTCTATTTTGCTCTAAGAAATGAGTCACTAGGTTGTTTTTTTCCCCTGTTAAACTCCTTAGGGACTTATTATACAGTATCTGGGGAATAGAAAGTTTTCTAAAAAAATTCATATCAAAAAGGCATTCTATAGAAAAGGTAATCAGGGTTTACATGTTTTTAAGACTTGCTACAAATTATGGCTACATGGTCACGGTCTACTTTGTGGTTGCTGAAAATGAGAATAGTAACTACAGGGAGGTACCCCAATGATCTTTATAAATATGATTTTGAATTTAGTCATTCAGTCATTTTATCTTTAAAAATCTTCAGGAGTCTCCGGGAAAAACTCTAAAACATTTAGATGGCTTACAGCATGCCTAAAGAGCTTACCACATAAATTCTGCTTTAAATATAATATCAGTGTCCCCTTAACATTCATGAGACTTTTCAATTTCTATCCCTTGCCTAGGTTATGCTGTGACAACAAGTCTTGAATGCTGTTTTCTATTCTCTTTCTTCAGGCAAACCTTCCCAGAAGGCTTTCCTAATCATGCGGTTTTTCCTTTAAACCCTCAGTAGTTAATTGCACATATCCCTAATATGATACAAATATTTATGGTCCTATGGAGGTCTGTCTCTTACCCAGCGGTTTTATCCTATTATTCAACTGATCTTTGTTTATGTTGTGTCTCCCCAACTTGTTAATATTACCTCCCACAGAGCTATCTTTGTATATAGTAAGTACTGAATAAATGTTTGTTGAAATGAAAGGAAGTGAAAAAAATGTGTTCAGAATGTAAAGGGGTAAGTTCCAAGCCAATGTATTATATGTATCATTTTATTTTATTTTATTTTAAGTAGGCTCCATGCCCAGCGTGGAGCCCAGTGCAAGGGCTGAATTTATGACCTTGAGATCCAGACCCGAATGGAGATCAAGAGTTGGATGCTTAACCAACTGAGCCACCCAGGTGCCCCTGTATCATAATAAATAATAAATCTAAATAATAAATCTAAAACAATACAATCTCTTTGAGAGTAAAATCTTACAAGGTCTGTCAAAATTTCCACTGTATATCTTAGGAGGTAGTAGCTATCAAAAGATGGTGGGAAATCATAAAGAAGTGCGTCTTTCCCCCCCAGAGTTACTGAGAAATAACTGACACACATCCCTACCCAGTGCAGTCATTTTTGATGAGTAACTGGACATACCTGATTTTCCCTGGAGGAATGACCTGTGGTATGGTCTGCGGGGGGACTGTGTGTGTGGCGAGTGTGCCAGCTGCGCCACTTACCTGCTCGGGGCACACAGCATTCATTCCCGGCATCTGCAAAGAGCTCATCTGCATCTGGCCCATCATTGGGTTCATGTTCTGAACATTTGTGTTTCCACCTGCCATGGACACGGTGATGCTCATATTGTTGTACACTCCTGGCTGCGCAGGCGTGGGCTGGTTCTGGACAGCTTGACTGAACACACTGTTAACTCAAAAACAAGCCCAGTTACATCCACGGATCGTGAACATGGGCGTAACGTGACTGGACTCTGTTTCTTAAGTATTAGATAGAACTCCACAGAAAAGATGTTACATTCTTAAATTACATGTAAGACTTCATCTTATTACAATATATAGAAATTGAGTGTAATTCAGATGAATTTTGAACTCTGCCCAAAGGATTTAATAGCTGCAAAGAGCTCATTTTAAGTTACAATTATCTGGCTTCGTATCAGAGTTGTGAAATTCCAATTAGCTGAATAATTAAGAAAAAAAGTTTTCCACATAAGTACGTCTTCCAGATAACTGAAATGCATTTATTTAACAATCAAAATCATTCTAAAATTTATTATATCATTTTATCTTCCTAAACCAAGAATATTCTATTTAAGCAAAATGCCTGGGCTATATATGTTTAATAACTGCTCAATGAATGAACAAAGGAATCAATGATTCAATGATGGGGTTTTATATTGTGATTGCTTGTACATCATCTTCTTAGACTAACACTTTAGGCGAACAGTACTATTTTGTTCCACTCATTCCTTGTCTCTAGTAATAAGTGACACATGGCAAGCACTCAGTAAATATCTGGTGATGAGTGAATTATGAACATGGGTTATTATTACTCAGCGCTGTCAGCTGATGAGGTATGGACTGCTTCTTATTTATAGAAAAACACCATCTGAAGAGAATTCCCTGAGACTCTGAGAACTGGGCCTCCCAGGCCCTAATGAATCAGTTTCTGAGGGTAGGCACAGAAAGTCACATTTCTAACTTTTTATGCACATTAAGACTCAAGGGCTTTATTCAATGTTCTAGAGATGCTGTCGCTTCTCAAGGATTCAGCTTCTGGTTGTTTTCACTATGCTATAAACTAAGAGGAATATAACCAGATATTTTTATTTGGCAAATGTAATGTTTTTAAAGATTCCAAAGGTCTTCTCAGGCTAGAACATAGCTTTACGTCTTTTCCAGAAGCAAAATGAAGTTATGTTTCTCAGAGGGCTTGTTTTACTGACTGCCTTCTTTATGACCTCGTTCTGGACTATTGGTATAGTCTGGCCTATTTCTCTTAGTAGGTAGAATAGTATGGAATAAACAGCAAGTGAATACAACTGGAAACTTTATATTTGAACTCCGAAATTCTAAATGATACATATCTATACACATCTAAAGGAAAATGATATGAATTGTGTCTTTTGTAAGTTCTACAAAACACCAAATGTTTTATGATTATCAGTTGTTAAATAATAAACTGCTGGTAAAATTCCACCTATTTTAAGGTTAATTCTGGAGAATTTGATTTCTAAAAATTAGTTACCCCATCAATGGCTTATCTATTCCTATATGCTCGCTCCTGGGAGGTAAACAGGATGTACTGACATTTATCGTTTCCAGTAGATTAAGGTAATCACACTAAAATTAACAGACTGAGAAACGGCCTATTCATCATGTCTGAAGAAAAGCAGCAAATTTTCCCCAAGTAATTATAAAACACAAATGCTCAAAGAAAATTATATGCCTAGGAAATGGTCAGTCATACATCTTTGAACCATTAACGTCTGTACAGTGTGTATGCTTGTGAGGCAGTGCCCCCAAAACTAAAGGTGAGGGAAAGCCCATTAGTTCGCTGCCCATTTCCTAATGAGAACATTTCTGCCCCAGACAATGCTCATTTGTCAACTGATCCATAAATCAGCCCTGCGGAGGCTCAGCTCAGGGCTCTGTAAGTTAATGCATGCAGAAGCTTCCAGGAGTGCAATGATGTCATACTTAGTGAAAAAAAGTTTAAGATTTAATTTCTTTTCACATTTATACTTGGGACTTATATTAGCTTAAGTTCATTCAAACTGCTCTTGCCAACAGTTCCATTTTAGTTTCTCCCACTATGGAAAGAAGACCAAGCCCTCTGCAGCATCAGTCACTGTTCTAGGTCTCAGAAATGACTGTGGGGTGGGGTTCACCTCCCTCCCTCTGCTTTCTTGGTCAGCCCCATGGCAGTTACTACAGTTTTTTAGGCTAGCACCAGGAATTTGGAAGCCCCTAAATCACGGTGTGGGGGAAGGTAAGGATGAAGAC